>JBBPSL010000061.1:0-52659 GCA_038093555.1 Butyriboletus appendiculatus
GCGCACTGACAGGGAGGTTGACACGGGGTGGTGGAATTCGTGGATGGGGAACATGTGGCCTTGTGAGAGGTTCCGATGGGGGTCCCGCTGCGTTGACAGATTGTGCAAATGGGATCGGGGGTGGTCCTGCCGCATCAGGGTCTCGTCGATAGTTGTCATACCATTCTCGATAGACCGCATTGAAGGTAGGTTGAGATGAGGCGATCTGGAATAGTCGGGTGGGTGGAGAGACGACCGGCTCTTCGAGTTCCATTCGAACGGATTGGGACTCAGAGAGCATGGGTGAGGGTGTGAGGTCGTGCCCTCTCCAAGCTGAGAAGGACAGATCGCTTGGGTTCATGATGGGGGTAAGGATTTAAACAATCGTCGCAAGAACATTGTCGACAAAAGGCAGGATGGGTGAGGAGTACGGAATGAGGGTAGGGATTGAGTAGAGGGGAATTTCAGAATAATGTTAGGCAACGAACAGAGGCGACTCAAAACGAACCGCTATTCCGACAAATGAATAACTATTCCGAAATTGGGAGGGAAATACAGGAGTGAACGAGTAGGTCTATATACGAAGAGTGGATGCCAAAGCTAAGTATGAGATAAGAACAAATATGAGATATGACATCAGAGTGACGTAGAAGGCGAGAGGGCGGATACGATACAGAAAAGATCCTAACAAGAGCCATGTAAATCGCTGTGAAGTAAACTTAGCCAGGATAAATAGATAAATGTGCCGAGGCGAGACTCACTGCTGGTAGGTTGCGAAGCAATGGCAATGGTTTTTGAAGGAATAATGGAGAGAAGCATACACACCTTGGAGTAGTGTCAACCAAAGTTGAAGAAACACACATACGGAAGTACGTACTACTCCGAATGTACACATTCCAATGAGACTTCTCCTGTCACGCTTCCAGAAGGCGTATGTCCACACGATGAGCATCGATATTGTTCAAGAGTTTGATCATATTGTCTATTATGCCGGGATATCATCTTCTCACCATGCGAGGACGATGCACAGGTAGTACACCGCTGGAAGATAATGTCAAAAAGTGTTTGTCCGGATGAGCAGACGGCTGACCGTTTGTTGCCATTCCAAGGGGACCACACTATAACACCAGGTAAACCTAGTAATCGAACGATACAAACAGTAGCCTTATATAACTCGTTCCAGAGGGTCGGACACGGGATGCTAAAAGGTCGGAGCCTCGGATCCATTAACCACATCGAAAACGAAACAAATTACCAACATACCGGGAATCGTAATCGCAAGAAAAGGCAGATAATGCGAACTTGCAAAGTGAATTCTTGCTGCCGTCCACTTCGTGCCATACAACCATTCGAGCTTGGGGAAATTTGAGTCTTCCACGAAACCCAGCTGAGCAGCATTGTTGACTCACCTCTTGTCCGAGTGTGAGGCAATAGTCGAAAGCCTGCAATGCGATCAGTCAGAGAAGATTTAGAGACGTGGCTACATTTGTCCTACCAGCAGCGCGGCAGCGGCGACTACGACATCAATCCACAACCTTTTTCAGCTAATGTCTGGATGGGTTTTTGAGGGATCTCTTA
Organism: Butyriboletus appendiculatus; assembly: GCA_038093555.1. NCBI lineage: Eukaryota > Fungi > Basidiomycota > Agaricomycetes > Boletales > Boletaceae > Butyriboletus > Butyriboletus appendiculatus. Next base: position 1,558 of record JBBPSL010000061.1, read on the forward strand.
CCAATACCGCACTATAGAAATAAGAGATGAGCTTCGAGGTGCTGAGTGCGGTGATGAAATCACCTCTGATGCCTGCAAATACAGTTCCACTGCAGCGACAGACATAGTAACACTCCAGTACACTACATGAGAGTGGGATGGAACTCTGCCTTGGGAACGCGCCGTGCGTAACACCAGTGCGCGGAAGCGATGACAATTCTCCTACTGATGTTCCTGTGTACCACACGTTATCATTAGCAAGGCGTTCAATGTTCATCAAGTTGCATGGTAACCAAGTTGCTACCAAGTTTGGCGGCGCCCGAATGAAGTCTCCGTAGTAGCGACTGAGACATTACGATTCGTACACGTGCATCAAAGTTGTGTAAGTTGCCTCGGTGGTGCCTGGAGGGTTTACATATGAAAATTGACTGCTTGGCGACTCTGGTCCAGGCCGTTGAGCGCCGTGATTTCAATGTTCCTGACCACGCTGATTAGCTGTGATGCAATGATGCATGCGATGGTCAGAAGTTAGAACCACCGCTATTCCAAACTCGTGGGAGGAAGCAGTGAACAGCTCAACTGATGTGCCAGCCACAAGGAACAACCCATACTGCAACGTGATAAACGCGGTCACACCCCGGAATCTAATTAAACAAAATCTAGGCATACTGTGCGTGGGAGGGCAACAGCTGGTACGATGCATGTTCAAGATTGGAATTGGAATAGTGCGTCCTTTTCTCGAGGCACGTAAATACGGACCCCGATCGTCGTTCTTGGCCAACTATGCATCCCGGGCGTTCATCTCCGGACTCGTCATGTCATCCGCTTTCGAAACGACGACAAAGGCGGTCATGAGTGCCGAAAACGCCAACATCAACGAACTTGCAGAAAGGACTGCATTTCGGGCGGACGAGACACCCGTCATGAGGGACACCACGACGAAGACGTTGAGCGGGACGCGAAACAGTGCCGACAGCTGCAAAGAAGAGTGGAACAACATGAGCAAAGGAGCGAGACGTGAATGACGAGCGCGTGCAAATCATAAAGACAAAGACGAAAGACTGACCGTAGCGCGGTGTTCGTTCGAGATCAAGGTCCCTCTCAACATTCCTTGTACGGGGTAGTACATGCCGACACAGGCTTCAAAGGCGCAGAATGACCAAAAACGCACGTGCTCGCTCTCCGAGCGTGTGCTGAGTGCGAGCGCGAACGCACTCACAGCACAGACGAGGCTGCTTAGTTTGGCGTGGAGGGTCAAGGAGGATTCGTTGTGCGACCCGAGCGGGGGCGGAGGAGTATATGAAGTGATGGCAGTGTACAGGAGCGAGCCAAGCATCATGGACATCATAAACGAAGAGAATATGTACCCAAGGGGAAGAGCGACCATAGGGAAGGAAGGAGAGGCCTCTTGCAACGACGGCACCCAGACGAACACGAAGAGGTACATCGAGCCTTCAAAGCACGTCTGGGTCAAGCCGATTACCAACAAGATAGGATCTGCAAGTGTGCATCGAGGCCAACACCGTCAGTGATTCCGACGCCATAACATGTGACCACTGAAGATGATATTCACCATTGCGCACGATTTTCCATGCTTGGCCCAGCCGCCTCAACTGGAGCGGGTCGACGCTCGCGATTGTCGTGCCACCTCCGCCTCCATAGTTCTCTATCCACCTGGCTTTGATCGCAAAATATGCAAAGACGAGCAACCCTCCACTTGCAATAAACGGCGATGCAAACGATTTCGTGATTGATACCAGTTGGTTGCTTATTATCCCGGCACTTGTAGCGACGAACCCGTTAACGAGTGTCGCACGACCAAAGATGGACGAGAGGTCGGAAGACGGGATCGTCAGAGAGTTGGCGGAGGAGACCAGCCACGACTCGAAGGCAGAATAAAGGATGGACGTGGATATCCCAGCCGTGAGACGTCCAAGGAACAAAACGGGGAGGTAGGGCACGTTGATGCAGAGGCATGCAAAGGCATAGGTGATGCAGAATACGAGACACAACTTTTTGCGGCCACTGGCGAAGTATTTAGTCCCTGGACTTCATCGAACAAGAAGCGTGCGCACTGTTGGTCCGCCCAAACGCCGACCAATGGGGCAGTCAGACCCGCAGACATGAAACCGGTGACGAACAAGACAGCAACCATCCTTTCGGGCATCCCGTACTGCTCGCGGTATAGGGAATAAACGTATGGGCCCTGGAGCCAATCGGCACCTGTTCGCCGGCGCCATGGAGATCCGCAGGAAATGAAAAGAGATCAGCATGCTGCAGTTCAGACCTTGAGATCTAACGCACCCATGACAATGGCATAAACAAGTAGATATTGCCGTGTCAACTTGGCGAGTGCGTTCACGGGAACAGTACTCCCGCCGTTCTCAAGACGATCTGCATGGTAGTCCTTTGCTTTGGCCGCCGCCGCCCGTTTCCGAGAAGATGCGTGACGTTCGAGGAGAAGGAAAACCAAGCAAGAGGAGACGAGAAGAATCAACTGCAGCTCATAGAAGGCGACCATCTCCGTCTGCTAGACGAATTCACCGCCTGCTGCACTAACCACTCTTCACTGCACCTTATCACTGCTCAACGTGTCCCAGGGAAGAAGAGAGTACGAGTCGCGCTCACCGTTTCGGATGTATTTCGCGGGTTATTTTGTTTACCGTTCGGCGTTTAAATGTTCAAGTTGGAAGAGGAGAAAAAATGGGCGTGGATGCGCTGCGCTCACGAACACGACGCCCTAAGTTAATTCAAAGGAATTCCACTTGATCCGAGCTCAAACGGTCCTTCCCACAACTTCAACTTGGCTCGTTGCCGAGAAGCCAGCGCACACGACGACGAGGGCGATAGTGACAACAGATGTGGAGTAACCTGTGCAACGGATACTGCCAATTAATCATTCAGCCGACGTAGGGTGGTTCCGAAGCGACCCTTTCATGTTCTTGAATCCATCTCGCCAATGCTAATTTGATAGGCTCCTCCCAGGATTCACCAAAGTATAACTTTGTTACCATGATCTCTCGCACAGACGCCAGGCTAGACTTTGTGTGGTTTGCCCGTCGTTGACGATTAGCGGGATTCCGCGATTCGGAGGAGCTGAAGAGTGCCCCCCCGTGGTGTCATCTCTCATACTCGATGGCGGGGGTCTACGCTTTCGCCGACCTTCACACCACGCCACCCATCCCTTCCACGCTCTACCCTCGACTGGAATCCGTCCAGAGCAATAATAACTCGTTATCTCTGCCGCGGAACTAATATTGGTGGAGTCCCGTTCCAGCCATGTATTAACATCAGGCAAAAGATGCAGAGACTAACGAGATGTGGAGCCGCTCTGTCTCCGTCAGGCATTCTCACCGGCAGGTAACTTACCGAGGGAGCTAAGCTGGCAAGAAACTAAGATTGCTAGTGCCAAAGCACGAATCAGTTTTGAAGATTTCATCAACCACCCTTGTCTAGGCTCTGCCGTACCCAAGATGCTCCCGGCGTATATCTAGACTAGATACTCCGAGGCGGGTAGGTTAGACTCATCGCATTGCACCCATTACAGTCCGAGTCGTTGTACGTACGACAAGAGACCCATATTCATTTTACTAGAAACCTCAATGGGGTGAGAAAGAGATATGCACCCGTCTGTACGCATAGCATGTAATTTGCCACAGTACTGTATCGCCAAATGCGCACGAAGGACATGAGATGAATTGCAAGTGTGTTAGTATCTAATACCTACAAATGGTGACCATCTTATCCCATAGTACGACTAAACAACAAATCTAAACGAAGCTTACACGATATCAAAGACGATAGATGGATACAGCAATGACGACAGTTTCAAAGTCCACAGTGATAGCGAGAATGATGTCCCAGATAGTCCACAGCGAGGATGCAGACGAAAGCAGTTGATCAAGAGGGAGATGGAAATAGCGGATGACCGTCCACGAAGTCCGAGAAAGAATCAGGCGCGACGCGCTGCAATAGATGAAAATAGAATATAATCATCGGCCAAGGGCCGTGACACACCTAGGTCCCAATTATTGGAACCTGAAGCTGATCATGATGTATGATGCAGCAGAAAGAGGCAAGCACTCGTTCACGCCTTACACGAAGCGCACCTCCCACCGGTCCTGATCATTCATGGACCTCGACAATCCCGCAAAGAAGACGTTCGGTCCGAGGAAATCAATCCTCTTCACACCCTGCGCAAATTCGCGCGGGTCAGCAAGCGTCCGAACTCTGAAATACTCAGAGGCAGTGGCAGCAAAGATACTGACCGTGGCCATCTCTGTGTGAGACACGCTGCGATCAAGGACCTCGCGGATGCGTGCGAGCACATCACGTACGGTCACGCCGTTCGAGTTCCGAACTTCGATCGTGGGCCTCATTGGGAGCGAGGGAACGCTGAGCACGAGATGTGTACAAACTGGGTGCACAGCTGGCGCATAGAGTAGGTTGGACGGGCAACCGGGTTGGAGTTGAATACATTCAATGCCTCTAGTCACATTATAATACAGTGGGGGAACACCCGTCCATGCTAGGAGGGGGTTGAGGGAGAGGATACGGGAGGAGCCCTCAAAGGAAGAATGGTCTAGGGGTGGTGTAAGTAAAGTCACAGCTCACAGGGTACGGGGGAGGAACGATCTTACATGGGGAGCTCGATGACGACGATGGGTGGGATGGTGCAGAATTAGGGTGGGGCAAGGACACCGTGCGGGGGTGCGGGGCACTCGGCATCGGACCGGGCGAGGTCGTCGGGTAGGATGGAGCCGAGTGGGAGCTCGAGGTCGAGGTCCAAGACCTGTAGTTGGAGTTAGAGGGACGATACATCGAGAGAGTTGCGGAGGCGGCGGGAGAGTGTGGGGCAGCGAGTGCTGGGTGACTCGATAGCGGGCTGAGGTGGGGATCTTATACCCAGCCAGGCGTGGGCTCTGGGACTTACACATCGGGGCGCATGACTGAAGATATGACCGAAAGGGGAGAAGGGCGGGAAAGCGAACGTCGGGTGACATGGCGAGCACACATCAACCCCCTGTCGGGGTTACTAAATGAGGAAGTGGCGTCGGGGCGCTAACCCGAAAAGGAAAGTAGCGGGGAAACGGCGGTGATGGCGGGACACAGAAGCGTCGGCGGGTGATTCTTAGAAGCGGCGCAGCCAGCGCCTGATACCCATTGATGGCTTATCGCTGTCAACGTCGACGCGCCCACTGCTCGCACGTTGTTCACAACAGTACCTATACATACGCCACACACCACCCGCCATTCCTTTTCCAGCCTCTTTCTCTCAGCCTTTGAACTTCCTGTGCGAACTGCTCTATTTTATTGACGGCAACGTCCCTACCGTCGCCCACAACGACCCAATTCTGTCCGTATATGTTACGATAATTAACTTCTTGGTCAGACTCCTTGTTCTGAGGCTCGTTCACTGCAACGCAGGTCGAATTCTCCGTTGGCGTGGCGGAGGTCACCTCTCACTCACTTGAGTGTGCAATGAACATGGCAACCTCGGGTTCGCAAGTCCCTATTTTTTTTTTCCAAAGGCAAGCAGGACTGTCTCATACAGAATTAGCACCGAGACTCAGACTCCCCAACACAAGTTCGCAGCTCGGTCAGGATACGCCACGCCACATGAATTGCCATAGTCAGCGACGTTCCATATAGTGCTTGTTATTCGGTCTTGTAGTTCTGGATGCGGACGACGCCTCTCAATTCGTGGCCCGTCTGGGGCGAGCTAGTTTGATGGCCAGCTCACTAGAGTAGGGGCGTGCGTGCGCCGACTAGCTCGCGTTTTGATCCAAGGCCACCATCCGTTTTGCGTATTAGTGTGGCCTGTCTTTCTCGCGCCTCCGACTTTTGAATGTGAGTGTGCTGTCGCTTTGCAGCTCCTTTGTATGATCAACATCTTCCTTGGTGGATGTCAAACGGGGAGTTTTTTTTCAGTTTTGGACTCATGGATACTTGGCCGTTTTACTAACCCGTGACCTCCCCACTACGACCTCACTACTATTTTTGATGGAGGCCCGTCCCCTTCATCATAATGATGTCTGCGGCTATGCTTATGGTGTTATCGATACGAACGACGGACGCATCTACGGTACAATCGGTCATAATGCATACGGTTAGGATCGCCAAAAGGCTATTATGGGAAATATGCATTATCAACAATTGCATTTTGGCAGGAAAGAGATTCGCATGTACAAGCGCCGAACATCGCCCTCAAAGTCGCATACATTTTGCGTCATCTCTTACGCATTATGACCATTTGTGCGGTATCATTTTTCTGACAATAAGTGATTCTGCAGGCTGCATGACGGACAATGTAAGTATCGATGATAGAGAAGCTATCGTGTTCAGTGGCTCATTTTGGGAGGTAATCCCGCTGCGTTGAACGACAGCGCGGTTCGTACCAATGGACCGACTAGAAATTAACGGATGTAAGATAGCCGCAGGGATAAATAGAAACACACTAGTAGTAATACACGTTAATCGATATCAGAACAATCACCAGCGCCCCCCTTCACAATGTCAGGTCTAAGCATTTCCGTACGCTTGGCCCAAATTTTACCAGCCAGCCAGACCGCGTCCGACCGGGAAAATTTGCACATGTCTTGGAGTTGCCGTGTCAACTCTTCCGTTGTCAAAGACTTCGCCCGTCCTCGGAGGTACCACTTGAGATCCTTGGTCTTTACTACTGTGCGTTTGGTCTTGGACAGATGCTCCAAAAGCATGCTGCGAATCGCAATCTGCGATAGGTGATACTGGGGGTTGTAGCAATTATTCAATCCACGAGTTGCTGTGACGCAAACATGCGACGTGCACGAGAGGCCGTGAGCCTTGAATATCCCAGTGTTCCTGTTCCACCAGCCCTCCATTGGCTGTTCGTTTTCCATCCCAGTGATGACGAACATCACAGGAACTTGGTTCCGGCACAGGATATGGCAGAACAAACGATAATTGTTTTGCATGACTGCGGTAACCCTGCCTCCTCGGATGCAGAAGATGAGAAGGGAAATGCCACCCGTATGCTGGAGCTGGTCAATCAGCACGTTGGCTTCCTCGATGGCTCTGAGGTAGTCTTTTTTGCATAAAATCGGATCCGTCAATCCAACGGTATCGAACAGACGGATGTGGTGATCGAGTCCCTGACTGTCGGCGAGAACGACGTCATATGAGGCAGGTTCAACCGTCCAGACGATTGCTCCAGAAGATATGTCGGCAAGTTGCTCCCCAGCGATGAGTTTGATGACGGAGCTTTTCCCCACCCCTGTCTCGCCAAAAATAAGGATGCTGGGAGGGTATGCTCCTACGTGCGTAAGATTAGCGTGCAACTGTGAGGGGAAGCGTATTAACTCACTAGAAGAACCATATTGTGACAACGTTGACAGGCTTTTTAGGTTGTCCGATATGAATGACAATACTTCCAGGGCTGATGGCCGAACATCCGGCGTTCTCGGAGACCAACATTTCTTCAAGAATTTCCAGACGTCATCGCAAATCACAGTGAATTCCCGGCGCTGCGGGGTCTCACGTTTCTTCAATCGTTTCCAGGCCGACGGTACATCTGGCCAAGGCATCTTCTCAGAAAGTATCTGCGGATTAAGTCCAAAGATGAGTCGATGTTAAGCCGCTTCGTATATCATTGCCGAACATACAAACAGAATCATATTACCAAAAGAGTAGATATCGCTGTTGAGCGTAGCCCTAGGCTTACCGTCTTCGTTCCACTTCGGATATAGTTTCGGATACACAAGCTCTGGAGCAGCCCACATCACTGCACCTGGGTGAACGGTCAAGGTCCGAAGACAAGACATGCCATCATCCGCAGGGAGTAGAAGTTGCGAGAGCCCGAAGTCGGTGATGCGTGCGTTACCTTGGCCATCGATGAGAACATTTCCCTGCGTGGTAAAATATTGCATGAATTATAGTGTGACAGCCGGGCGGCTACAACCCACGGGGTGGAAGTCGCCGTGAACGATATGCTTAGAATGTATTGCTCGAGTGCGTTATCGAATATGCAATTCATCCCATGTTTCCCAGCTTACAGTAGTTGAGCCCATTTGCTATGTCTTCGATCTAGAGTTTCATCAGTGAGCGAAACCTGGATGTGAATTGTGAATTGCTATGCACTAACAAGCTGGACACGATGAGAAGCTATGAGTGTCGCTCCCTGGTTCTTGATAAACGTGGAAAGTGTGCCTCCTGGCATCCACATCGAAACCATGCAGTCATGCTCAGATCCAAAGCCGACACCAGATGTTTTGCCAAGGAGCGGCACAATGTTGGGGTGGTCTAGTCTTCTCCAAATCCCAAGTTCACGTCTCAGACCCTGGTGGTGGCGACAAGTCAAAAAACCATACCGTACCGATGATGCTGAGTGAATGTGAATCACGTTGACTCACTCGTGTCAACTTGTCTCTTTCAGCACCACAGGAGGGGATAATGACCATCTTCACGGCGACCTTTGAACAGACAACGCTCGGTAACATGCGGCGAGTCCAGTAAATATCTCACCTCCACTTTCATTGTACGAGGACAACGGTACACGACACCAAAAGATCCAGTCCCGACGGTATTTTTCATATCTAACAGAAGTTCATCGGTGAGGTCCGGCAATTCGTCTGCATTGATATCTGGGCCTGTATCCACAGCACTACTAGGAATAAAGCAAGAGTCAGAAGAACACAAGCAAGCAGTCGAAGCATACCTTGACTGCATCTCGTAGAACTAGAGGACACGATATAGTGGGAGAAGAGGGTGGTCTGGTCGAGGGCATGCAGACCACGTAGTAGACACTTAAGTACTAGTACTGATGTGGAGCGAGGCGAACATGTTGCTTAGTCAGATGTATTTTTGCATGAACTTCCATGTTGCACTGTGTCGGGTAGAGCTTGCCGTGCTACTTTACAGCCAGTGCGACGTCGTGACGCCACCTCCACAACCTCCATCAGACCACTAGGCTACACTCAACAGCGACATTTACTCTTTTGGCAGTATGCTTCCGTTTATATGTTTTCCAATGATCCTCGAAGCGGCTTCTTGGATTTAATCTGCAGATACCCTCTGAGAGGATGCCTTGGCCGGATGTACCGACGGACTGGAAACGATACGTGAGATCTCGCAGCGCCGGGAGTTTGTATGGTTCCTGATGACGTCTGGGAAATGTTAGTCTCCGACAACGCCAGACGTTCGGCCAACAGTCCAGGAAGTATTGTTGTTCGTATCGGACACCCTGGAGAGCATATCGATGTTGCTACAATTTCGTTCCAATAGTAAGCCGACACGTGTTCCCTCGCATGTGCGCGTCATTTTACACACGCACAGAATGTCGCTCCTCGGCGGTAGCTGCGTTTGACCACCCAAATCAGTGAGTCCATAATATAGAATGTGAATGTGCGAATCATGCAATTCAATCGCGTCTGCTAATTTAATTCAGCGTCCCGGAAGGCCCGGTTACTGGAGCTTTGCACCCTACAACACGGTCTGTCCTCGACAATGGTAAGTCCTTTGATGCTATTAGTGCGTGGGGTATAACATATCGTTGTTGTCAGGGACCCTCTTCCCAAATTCGCGTACTACACTCGGAATCTGTCTCTGTGGTAGACCTAATAGTAACGTTCGACTCCGAGGAGGTTGTGCTGCCAGTTACCCTGGGCGACTCGGAGAAGGCCAAATCCCGCACGCGAGACTGCGAAAGCTTGCACTTGCGCATGTCGCGTCACAGTGAAACAGCTCGGTTTGTATCGTAAACTAGTGCAGAGAAACACGCGAAATCTTTATTTCGATGGTGTTGGGGATCGTATGACGGTTGTCACAAGCGACGAGACAACACCATCTGGTTCAGCTATACCAGCCTCCCTACCCGTGGAGTCCGATGCCCGCATGACCATATCACTGTTGGCTGTCTCATGTTTGCCCAAACAGGATATCCGTAATAGGTTGTCCGTAGTGAGCTTCATCCACATCACCTCATCGTCCTCATCGACCTCCAAGTAGAGCAAAAAACAGATATATTCCTTCCCAACCATCAACTTTCCTTGCTCACGATTTCGCGCTGCGTGGTGGTTTATAATGCATGCCGAGAGTTGTCGAGCGTCACGGATGGTAATAAACCTGGTCGCCCCGCATTCCACAACAAGATCCCCGTACCTTCCCGAACAACTTTCGTTGTTGGATCGTGGTTTCAGGCTAACAAGGAACGGCTTCCTAGGCACCTCTGGTTGTACAACCGAGCAGAACTCCATCTGGATAGGAGGCAATGACTTCAGAGACAAGCCGTGCGCGGTGATGGTGAACTTCTGCACCCCAACCCTATTCTTCCCCATATCAACCTCGAACGCGGGGTATGATGCAGGAGACGAGGGAAGAGCAAAGTGATCCACGGAGGGTTGTCCGAACCACGCGAAAATATCCCAGCTAGGGTTCTTTGCCGCAACAGCTTCGATAAGGCGTGAAAAAGCCCGCTGACCCTCACCGTATGCGATGGTGAGACTGACGCGGAAAAATCCAAAGAGACAGTAAGCCCTATCCTCAACAAGAGTCGTCTGCCGCTTCGACGCCCAGGACATGACCTCCCACAAACTACGTCCCTGGACTCCCTGGCTGTTATCGGCGGTGAGCACTGCTTTAGAAATGCCGGTGATGCTCTCGAGAGGGTGAATTTCATCGACAGATTTTCTATCATCATCGATCGTGGAGGAGGTGAAGGGCCGCCAGTTTTTGTCATAAAACTTGAGTCGTCTCGGGGCCAAGAGCTCCTGAAGCGTCCAGCCTCGTGTGAACCACGACTCGCTGTCCCAGTCTGCGTACGAGGTGGATTCTGCGAGGTGGACGATACAAAGGTGCGAGTTTGCATACCACTTGTACATCCCGTGGATTGCCTCGCTGAGCTCAGCCGCGTTCGTTTTATCTATACAGCAAGTATCGACCCAGGCCAGCTTGCGTCCCAGCTTACGAGACGTCTTGCAGAATTGCACGAGTTTATTGAACTTGGACGCCTGTCGTTTCCCAGCAGAAACATCCTCATAAGTGGGTTCACCGGCGATCTCATCCCAGCGATGAGATAAGATATCATATTTCACGATCTCTTGGATGATTTGTCTGAGCACAGAATCGCGCTGAGGCTGGTACGTAGCTAAGGGGTCGCTGTGGAGTCTTCGAATACGTTCTTGGATCTGCTCGTCAGTGACGCTTGCGATCTTGTCTTGGAAGACGCGAAAGACGTCTCTCCGTGAGACGAATTGCAGATTTGACGTATCGATGAGGCGGGAAGGTATTTCATTGTTGATATACTCTTTGAAGGCATGGATGATATGGGATGTCGGCTCCTCGTCCTCAATATTAGCTGAAGAGGATTTAAAGGATTGTATCTGATTCCTAACCAGCGTCTTCAACGACTTTTTTCTCTTCTTATTCCAAAGGATTCCCCCGAGAGATGGCATATTATACTGCTGCCTATTGGAGGGTGAATATCGAGCTCGTAGCAATTTACCGAGATGGTAGGGAGAGGGCAAACGGGATTACCTCATGGAACTGGACCCGTGCCCAAAGGAAGATCAGAAATACTATATGCCAGTGTTTGCATACGCTCGAACAGTAATCGAGATCAATTGCGGCACGCATTACAGACGTGTCCTATAATTCCCGAAATTTGATCCATGCGTGTCGAACATCCAGGGTCGATGCACAACGACACAAAAGGATCTAGAGTTAGGACTCCCGCTGATGTTTAAACGTAAATTTACCCCCGCCCAACCCACATCTCCATCCTCAACTTAGCTTATGGCGATACCGCATACCCTCTAGACTCTGTTCTCGAAAAGTAGCGGTGGTCCCTGCATCCTGGATCCAGGTGCACTCAACGTGTAAGATTGACGCTGTGAACTTTCTGATTTTGGAGTGTGGTGTTGCTGCCAGCAATGTTGCTTACACGAGTATTGTGGAGCCCCGTCCAACGTGTATTACAGCTCGCATTGCAGACTCACGTCTTCCATGATCTCACAGATCCACGCAGTGTCGAGGAAGCAAGAGCTCAGATGAGTCTGGTATTACTGCCGATAGCGCCATACATTCTCTCGTTTATGTAACTTAAAGTTATTAGGAACTTAAACCCCCGAACTCGCCCACGGCGTAGATAACTTGGCATCCCAAGCAGTAGAAGCACAGGTTCAAGTTCATGCCAGGGCAAGGTATCAACAAGGTGCACACCGTCAGCGTTCATAGAGGCGCTCTCACGGATTCGTGGGATTTAGGACAGATCGCCAGTTTGAAAGTGGCGCACGAAAATCATATTGTGTCTGGTCCTCCATGATGACGTCCATTCTCAGAACAGTTCATACACCCATGAATCTTCCACGGGAATGCATTGCCGCAGTCAACATTATTACGCTAACCTTCTACATCATCATAGACGCCTTGGTGTTGTTATAAGTACCTCACGCGGCCTCGCGGGACTGCACATGCTACCACTGCAATAGCCACCCGTCAAGACAAGCTAACTGGAACTCGATCCTAGCTCCTCGAATACACTTCTGCACTACACAGTACTCTACAATACCCTTCAGGTCCTATAAAATGGCGTCAAGGTATGTCGTCGTCTTGGCTGACCGCCTCACTCTGACACAAGTTCCCAGGAAGAGTTCAACGGAAACAATTCTACCAGTTGATCTCACCGAAACGCTTCAGCGGGGTAAGAAACGTATCATTGGACATGGTTCTTTTGGCACAGTGTATCATTGCTTTGGTACACATAGCGAGGAGGTTAGCATGTTCACACTCATTTCCTTGTAAGTTTTACCTGTGTTCCCCGTGTTCAGGTCGCAGTCAAGGCTATTGCCTTCCCTCATGGCCTCGACGGGACCGAAAAGAATAACTTCATGCGGGTGAGCTGACGACAATGTTCCGCCGTACGATGTACTAACTTCTGGTGTGGCTCTAGAAAGTGAGACGCGAGCTTGGGATATGGAGAAGATTAGACCATCCGAATATTGTCCCCTTCTTGGGAACAGCACGCGGCGAAGACTTTGGATCCGATCATCCGTGCATGGTTTCGATGTGGATGCCACATGGAACGCTCGTTGAGTACCTCAAGTACCGTGGAACCATGGTTTCACTTCTTAGTCGTATCCACCTTGTGAGTAGAGACATTGTGATGCTCACCCAGTCAACAAATGACCTGTTGATGCTGCAGATCAAAGGTTCGGTTGCCGGACTGGAGTATCGTGGGTTGCGAACTCTAGTTGTCATGGCTATTATATAACATTCTCTCGTAGTCCATTCACAACAGCTTATTCATGGGGATTTACACCCCGTGAGTTGTATCACCCGATTGTGACATCGGCCTGATTATCATTACTGTAGGGCAATATTCTGATCGACGGTGAAAACAACGCGCGTCTCACTGACTTCGGCTTGTCTCAGACTCTTATCCCGGTGCAGGATCATTTGACCTACCTCTGGACTAATTCCACCCGTGCCGGTGCGGCGATCTGGGCCGCACCAGAGCTACAGTATCCTGACTTGTACCCGGATGTCAAGATCAAAGCCACACACAACATCGACATTTACTCTCTCGGTAGCATCATCCTCTTCGTAAGTTGTCTTTTGTTATCACTCAGCTTCCGTCCTCAGCTTCTGAATTGCAATTGCAGATCCTTTCGGGGAAACATCCTTGGCCAAACAGAAGGGAGGCCGAAGATAAATTACAGGAATTGCAGAATCCACCACGCCCAGTGTGGCCTACTGATATTCCGGACGGTGTTTGGAACTTCATCGAGCGATGTTGGTCTCCACGACAACCGAGAAACCGTCCATCAGCCCAAGAAGTAATGTCGTTCTCCAGCGACAGACTAGAGCGATTGATGCAGCCAAAGTGTGTTGCTATCATGATATGTCTGCTACCTCCTGACTCTCGATTAAAGTCCTGGATCTGCTGTCAATGTCGTTCTGTTCGGTGCTGTCGGGTGCGGGAAGAGCTCGATCATCAATCTTCTTGCTGAGGAGCCAATCGCACAAGTATCCGCGGACGTGGAACCTTGCACCAAGCGACCCCGATGGTACCAGATATCTGTCGGCGAAAGGCGAATCCGATTATGGGACACGATGGGATTCCGCCTTGCCCACGGGGGAGAAGTCGGACCTCTTTCACCTTACGAACAAGCACACGCTGTCTTGCGAAACCTCCCTGATGGCGTTAACCTTATTCTTCTCTGTGCAAGTAAGGACGGGATCTTCGGTTCGCTTGGTAGTCTCTACTGGTTGATCAACGATTTCTTCTTCGGGGGTCGTGCCCCAATAGCCTTCGTCGTAACACACCTTGACGCGCTCGATGAACGGTGGTGGGAACGCAACCAAGATAGCATCACTAAAAGAACTGGTATCCCAGTTCAATCTATTCCACATGCATGCACCACCACCGTTCAGACAGGTCACGATCAGTCCAAACAAGCGCTAAAAGCACTTATTCGAACTTACGCCGCCGCTATCCCCCCGATTTCCCCCAGTCTTGATCTTTCGTCTCGCACGACAGCTTCCCTCGACCTCATCACCCACTGCAGATTGAGCCCTCCCCATGCCACAGCACTAGTAGAAGAGTTCAGCAGACCACGCAACGTCGTCTTTTTTGGGAAGGCAGGTGCTGGCAAGAGTTCGGTCATCAATCTTATCGCTGGGCATCCAGTCGCCAACGTCACTTCGGATGTAGAATCCTGCACTTTGGATTCTAGCCCATACATAATCGACACGCCCATGAAACCGTTCGTTATTTGGGACACCCAAGGCTTCAAAGGAGTACACAACGGCCAGGATGTAACCAAACGAGCTGTAGTGAAGGCCGCTCAGCTCATTCGTGACTTGTCTGAGAGAAGTAGCGTTGATCTTCTTGTCTTCGTCAAGAAATGTGGCAATCTCGCCACATCGGAACTGAACTGCTATAGGTTATTCGAAGAATTCCTTTGCAAAGGGCAAGTTCCAGTCGCCGTCGTTATCACCCACCTCGAGTGCCACAAGCCAATGGAGCAATGGTGGGAAATGAATGGCGAAGGCCTGCTTAAGGCCTTGAGCGGGAATGTGATCGGTCATGCATGTGTCACATCCCTAGCGACCCACGGCCAGGAGGACTCCGAGTTCAGCAAAAACGTGTCGGAATCTAGATTGGCAGTTCGAGCTATGCTCGAGCAGTGCATCTCTTTTCAGCATAAGGAAGTAATCTCCGCTCAGTTACCGGTAAATGGGTTTGGGGAGACAGACAGTGTACCAGAGAAGATGACTGTCGACAACCTCGTGGATCATTGCGGGTTGACGAGGGAGGTGGCCAATCAGGTCATCAAGCTGTGGATGTGATTGGATAGATTGCGATAGGGAAAACTCGAAACCGATCACTAGGAGCGAACTTAGCCCACGCAGCTAGGATAAGGTACATGATACGATAAGATACAATATAATTGACAACTACATATGTAGTTAGACGAAGTGTGGTAGATCAAAAAAATGAACACAGCCTGTAGACATATTTGGACCCAGTTGGTGTATGTTTGGTGAGGTCAGTCGCAACGCGTGTTGCAGACGCGTTCCGCAGCAAGATCCCGAAATTTGATCCACGTGTTAAATGTGGATGGACGCTCAAATTGAAGCATGACAACGCATAAAATCATCTGGAGTCAAGTTCAGTTGAACAGGAATCCAGACGAAGTTTACATGTAAATTTACATCCCTCATCTCCACTGTTAACTTGAGCCTTCTGACGATTTACGCAGATGTAGAGAGCAGAGGTGTACCCCTGCATCCTGATCATGAAAGGTGTATCCAACGTGTCACGCTAAACGCTCTGAATTTGGAACATTGACCATGATGTACACGCATTTACACAGCAACTCGGGATTTGAACGATTTGTAAAGTTCAGCCAACGTGTATTACGGCTCACATTCAAAGACACCTTCGGTGACCTCAGAGTCTGCAGTATCGAGAAGATAACCCTAACCTCCGGTACCGCCGATAGTGTTGTATATCCCTTCGTTCAACACCAAAGTTGACTCAGGTTGCATCGAGGTTAATTCTCAAGCGAAGTTCAAACATAGCGTTACTCCTCCAACACTATACTCTCAGCCTCAGCCTCCTTCTATGGCCCAGGAACAACCTCTGACATTTCTACTTACACCGCTTTGCTGTCAACCTGTCACAAATCCGAGAATGGGTGTGAAATCGAGAAGCTCGTTATGTAACACTTCACACCAACCACAGCTCCATCAAGGATGTTATAAGGACCCCACACATGGCCTGACGAAATCACACTCGCTCTCACTGCAGTAGCTGACTTTCAGGACAGGCGAACTGGAAGACTAGATTTGGCACCTCGGGCACACTTTTGCACTCCACAGTACACTATGACACCCATAAGATCCCATAGTATGCACTCAGGGTATGTCATCATCTTGGTCGTTCGCCTCACTCTGACGTAGGTTTCTCAGAAACAGCTCGATGGATAGAACTCTACAAGATGGTCTCAGTGATCTACCGGATCTCACCAACGCGCTTCATCGGGGTAAGAAACGTATTGTTGGACATGGTTCTCTCGGCACAGTGTATCATTGCTTTGGTACACAGAGCGAGGAGGTTAGCATATTCACATAACTTCCCTCCAAGTTTTACCTATGTTCCCCGTGTTCAGGTCGCAGTCAAGGCTGTTGCCTTCCCACTTAGCCTCGACGAAACCGAAAAGGATATGATCATGCGGGTGAGTTAACGACAATGATCCGCCGTACGTCCTGCTAACTTCCGGTGTGGCTCTAGAAAGTGAGACGCGAGCTTGATATATGGAGAAGATTAGACCATCCGAACATTGTCCCCCTCTTGGGGACAGCACGCGGCGAAGACTTTGGATCTGATCATCCGTGCATGGTTTCGATGTGGATGCCACATGGAACGCTCATTGACTATCTCAAGCACCATGGAACCATGCTTTCACTTCTTGGTCGTATCCACCTTGTGAGTATGAGTCATTTTGTGACTCTCAGCAGTTTGAAATAACCTGTTGATGTCACAGATCAGAGGATCGGTTGCCGGACTAGAATATTGTAGGTTTACGGACTCTGAGTATCATGGCTTTTATATGACATCTTCCTATAGTACACTCGAAACAAGTTGTTCATGGTGATTTTCACCCCGTGGGTCGTATCACATGATTGTAACTTCGATTCGCCTGATCTATCATTTATATAGGGCAATATTTTGATTGACGACGAACACAACCCGCGCCTCACTGACTTTGGGTTTGCTCAAACTCTCAGCCCAGAGCAAGATCAGTTCTCTTACCTTTGGACTGATTCCATTCGTCCCGGAGCAGTGATGTGGGTTGCACCAGAGCTACAGTATCCTGACTTGTATCCAAATCTCGATATTGGGGCCACGTTTAACAGCAACATTTACTCTCTTGGTAGTACCATCCTCTTCGTAAGTATTTTGGTTACTATTCGATTTCTGTCTTGAACTGCGGAATTGGGCATGCAGATCCTTTCGGGGAAATATCCTTGGAAAAACAGGGGAGAAGCTGAGGTTAAATTAAAGGAATTGCAGAATCCACCACGCCCAGTGTGGCCTACTGATATTCCGGACGGTGTTTGGAACTTCATCGAGCGATGTTGGTCTCCACGACAACCGAGAAACCGTCCATCAGCCCAAGAAGTAATGTCGTTCTCCAGTGACAGACTAGAGCGATTGATGCAGCCCAAGTGTGTTGCTATCATGATATGTCTGCTACCTCCTGACTCTCGATTAAAGTCCTGGATCTGATATCAATGTCGTTCTGTTCGGTGCTGTCGGGTGCGGGAAGAGCTCGATCATCAATCTTCTTGCAGAGGAGCCAATCGCACAAGTATCCGCGGACGTGGAACCTTGCACCAAGCGACCCCGATGGTACCAGATATCCGTCGGCGAAAGGCGAATCCGATTATGGGACACGATGGGATTCCGCCTTGCCCACGGGGGAGAAGTTGGACCTCTTTCACCTTACGAACAAGCACACGCTGTCTTGCGAAACCTCCCTGATGGCGTTAACCTTATTCTTCTCTGTGCAAGCAAGGACGGGATCTTCGGTTCGCTTGGTAGTCTCTACTGGTTGATCAACGATTTCTTCTTTGGGGGTCGTGCCCCAATAGCCTTCGTCGTAACACACCTTGACGCGCTCGATGAACGGTGGTGGGAACGCAACCAAGATAGCATCACTAAAAGAACTGGTATCCCAGTTCAATCTATTCCACATGCATGCACCACCACCGTTCAGACAGGTCACGATCAGTCCAAACAAGTGCTACAATCACTCATTCGAACTTACACCACCGCTATTCCCCCAATCTCCCCCCGTCTTGATCTCTCGTCTCGCACGACAGCTTCCCTCGACCTCATCACCCACTGCAGATTGAGCCCTCTCGAGGCTACAGCACTAGTAGAAGAGTTCAGCAGACCAGTGCGCCCCTTCAACGTTGTCTTTTTTGGAGAAGCAGGGGTTGGAAAGAGCTCGGTCATCAATCTCATTGTTGGGCATCCCATAGCCAATGTCAGTTCGGGACCAGAGCCCTGCACATTGAATCCCTGTCCATACAAGATTAGCACCGGGATGCAGCAATTCCAAATCTGGGACACCCTAGGTTTCGGCTCAGCACCCATGAGACACGATTTGCCCGACTCTCGAGCTGCAATGACTTCAACCCAGTTGATTCGTCACTTGTCTCGGGAGGGTGGTATTGACCTGATCGTCTTCATTAAAATACGCGGGCAGCTCACCTCATCGGAACTCAACTGCTATAGGTTATTCAAAGAGGTCCTTTGCGGAGGCAAAGTTCCAGCTGCGCTCGTCGTCACCCACCTCGAATCGCACAACCCAATGGAGAGATGGTGGGAAGTGAACGGACAACGCCTCCTCAAATCCATAGGTGGGATTGCCATAGGTCATGCATGTATCACATCGCTAGCCAGCTATGATCCAGACAGCATACAGCTCGACAAGAAACTGCTGGAATCTAGACTATCCGTTCAAGCTATGCTCGAGGATTGCGTCTCTTCTCGCAGCACACGTGCAAGGGTGGAAGGAATATCTGCCGAACTTTGCCTGAAGGTAACTGGGGGGTGGACAACGCACAGAAAGAAGATGACTGTCGACAACCTTCGGGATCGCTGTGGGTTGACCAAGGAGCAGGCCGAGAGACTCATCAGTGTGTACTATGGCAGTGGGGGACTGGATATACTTCGTTAGCTACTCGAAACCATCCACATGCAACTATGAGCAGGATGAAATACCATACTATACAATCTCTTATGCAAAGCCGGAAACACGATACTCACCTTGTCTTGTCACTCGTACCAGTGACAGATGCGCGATACCTTTCAGGTCACATGAAATCGAGTCAAGGTATTCAACGTCTGAGTTATTCGCATCTGTCTGACGCGCGTAGCTCGACGGATAGGCTATTACCTTCCCTCGTGGCTTCAACCAAACCGAAAAGGATGCATTCATGCGGATGAGTTGACGACAATTTTCCCCTGGTCTATCGCTGAGTTCTGGCGTGACACTAGAAAATGACGCGCGAGCTTGGAACACGGAGATAATTAGACCATCCGAACATTGTCCCACCTCTGAGTCCTGGGGATAGCACGCGCGGCGAAGATTCCGGATCCGACCATCCCTGCGTGGTATCGATGTGGATGTCGCATACTACAGTATAAAGAACGCTCATTAACGATGTCAATCAGAGTGGAACCATGCACGGTACTGTCCTTGACGATATATCCATCCAGGGAAAACCAAGGAAGCCCACGCTGAGAATCTTCGACCAATGCAATTTCCCTACCGGATCTAGAACGTAAGAAAAGTGTACTTGTTGTCGGTTTCGTAGTCGACGAGCTGGGTGGTACGTAGTAAACGATTGTTGGGTGTTCGTCAATGTCGTCGCTATAATGTATCGCAGCCCAATGGCAGGCGTGCATCGGATAGGAAAAGACTAACGGAACTGGAGCGAGACAGGGATAAGTGCGCGGCCGCAGCACGGGGTGTAATGTATCCAAGACCTGATGCCAGTCACGGTGCTCAAGGTCTTCGTCTACTGTATTATGTAAGGAGGCCCAGGCAGATCTGACGATCTTGTGCTCCTGCATTCCGGGAACCAAGTTGAACCGACTCATAATCCCAAGAGATGGATGCCGGATACCATCCGAACCAACCGATATCCATTCCATTTCGTAGTATGATTCAATGGAGAATGATTCTCCATTCATGCAGTTCCGGCTGCGGTACTAGACAAGTGGGTAAGTGGAATAATCGCTTCCATACCCGAGCATGTTGCACTCAGAGTGTGCGAGCAGGGCACGGGCATGTCTTGAAAGTACTTATACCTGGGTAGCCATGAAGAACGGAACAGCGTTCAGCGAAAATGAGTCTGTGTGCTCAACCTCCTTGTCAAGATACGGACTCTAATTCACGATACATTCATTCTGTTCCTCCCAGTATTGGTTCCCCACGTTCTGGGTCTACACATCCCACCACCAAACACACCTCAATCGCCGAACAACAGGGAGAGGTAAGACTGAACGGCCATTTATTCCCTCCAGCGACTGAGTATTTTCTCCGTAGCACACCGTGGGTCGCAATGTTCCAAATATCGTCATCTATGGTGAAACCGGTGTCGGAAAGTCGTCCATCATCAATCTCATCGCCGGTCAGAAACTAGCGGATACCTCCAATGACGCCCTTGGGTGTACGTTCCAGCATAAACGGTACATCGTCTCGTTGGACTGGATGTCATGTGCCCTCTGGGACACCACGGGACTGGACGAAGGAACCGAAGGGACCGTGCCTGCCAGGCTTGCGGAAAGCAATTTGGGAGCGTTGATGCGAGGACTGGCACATTCCGAGGGCATCCACCTCATCATCTATTGCATCCGCGGCACCCGACTCACTAAAGCCCTCAAGCGTAACTACGACCTATTCTACGTCACGGTCTTCCGGAAGAAGGTACCTGTCGCGTTGGTCGTGACCGGCCTGGAACACCAGCAAGGCGAGATGGACACGTGGTGGAATGAGAACGAGGCGGTTCTGCGGCGGTACGGGATGCGGTTCGATGCACACGCGTGCGTGACGACACTCGATGTCGACGATCATGTCATACAGAAACGGCGCTCTGACTCGCAAAAACTTCTGCGGGAGCTCGTAGTTAGGTATTCCAGGCTCCAAGCTTGGAAAACCGATCCGTCGTTCATATCGCGGGTCTTGCCCGTGTTCCGCACTGTCCTCCGCAAGACGTCTTCTACGGGTAAACCGGGAGATACCGGAAGCATACGGAAGGTGATCGTCTGTGACATGGCCGAGGACGCTCCTGTCGAGTTCTCGCCGGGAATTACCGCTGTGTGGGAGAGGTTCACAGCTCGAATAAGCGAAAGGGAGTACGAGTTTGTCCGGATCAACAGGCATGCCCTGCAGTCGCCGACAACTAGAACGTTGGCGGATATTGGGGGCGTAGATGCGGGCGTGCTCGTCTTCTACACCTCCACTCTTCTCAGTTCCCACACCATCCCCCCGACGGATGTTGACGCGCTGAGGACGTTCTATGACATTGCGGATGGACAGATATGTCCGGTGATCGTCGTACTGCGGGGTTGCGACGATGAAGAAGTCGCCCGGACATGCTGGGCTGACGTCGCCTCGCGTCACAGCAACATTCAAGCATATCTTGTCCCTTTACCCAGCGCGGCGGATGGCAAGTCGGACACGCAAGCAAAGTTGGGTGAGATGATCCAGGGATTATGCATCGAGCACGTCGAGGTCAATTTTCCAAAACTGAGCAGGAAATACTCTGCTGGCAAACGATTGCTCGCAGCCGTGGTGAAGCGGTCACTTCCGTAGACTGCGCATGTCTGAGACAGGGTAGGGTCAATACAAAGGCTGTCTCAGCGACGCAACCCGCACCGAGTCCCCATAGCCAAAGTCTTAGATCGGTAGCGGTTTTCCTTTCTCTCCTTACTGTAACTCGTTGTCAAAGCTTACTACCTATACGACGGCAAGGAAACTTACAACCGCCAGTGGATAGCTTACCTCCGAGTCGATAGAATGTTCCCCATGTGCTCTGTGTTTTGTATGACTGAGCAAGCAAAGATATTACGCAAGTGCGCCGTAAAATCATATGAGTGTGCACTGTGGACATGGCTCATAATGTGTACAAAACAAATCTCGAGGTGACAGCGACGTTGTAAAAGGTACATGTCAGATAACGATAAATCGAAACACCAGGCTAAGGATACGTTCTACATATCCCACTCGTTTGAGGAACATCTGCTATGCGCCAAAAACATCACCCTTTCGCAATGATGATCTCCGCCAATTTCTGCGCCTCGCTACGAGGAAGCCCGCAACGTGCTTCGAGCTGCTTCACTATTTCTTTCTTCTTGAGGAACATTCTGCCCGTAAAAAGTGCCCGAAGGTTCGCAATAAAGGTGGTGAGCCAATCACGTATGTCCTGGATGTAAGAGGGGTTGTGACCGCTTAGGGCATCGTGAAACAGGTTCTGAAGAGCGCTCTGCGACTGATCCCTTTTCTCCGTGTACAACGTCACGTGAGCCGGGAGGGCGGTGATACACGCATGTGCGACAGAGGTGACCCCATACTTCTTGAACGTCCGTTCGTTTCTCTCCCACCAATTCTCCATGACCCCTTCATTTTCCAGGTGTGTGATGACGAGGGCGAGGGGCACCCGATTGTTACACAGAATCTCGGAAAAGAGGCGATAGTTTCGCTGCATGGCAGCGGTGTGTCTCCCGGCCTTGACGCAGAAGAGGAGGAGATCGATGCCACCAGCCTTGTGCAGGGACTTGATGAGCTCCTGAGCCTTTCCAATGGCGCCCACGAATGTATTGAGACCCATGTCCGACTCTTCGAGCCCGACCGTGTCGAAAATGCGGAACGAGGTGTTTGAGTTTGAAAGCGTAAAAGAATATTCCTGAGCCATTAGCGTGCAGCCATCTAGGTTTGAAGACGTTACTGCGACGTCGCGGCCCGCCATCAAGTTGATCACCGAACTCTTGCCGACGCCAGTTTCACCGAAGATAATCACATTTTTGGCTGTGTCGCCGAGGGACGCTAATCGAGAAGATTGAATAATAATACCTCATGGTGATCCATTCCAACCTACTACTCTGCATGCCATTATAGATGAAATAATTTTGAGCTGAGTCTTGTACTACTGCCTCCTTCTCCGGATCATGATCTCAAGGTTTTTGTCAGGGGTTTAGGGATGAGGTAGCAGGGGACATAATCGACTCACAAGTGATGGCGTTGACGGATCGACCGTCGTATATCCTGGACTCCATTCACTAGGTGTGTGACTACAAAAGTTACAATGGTCGAGAGCGGAAATGAGAGCAGTGGTCTGGGGAGTGAGTCTAACGGATCCTCCACAGAGTGACGGATTCGAAAGAGGAAAAGAATCGCGGATAGGAGTCAGTTATGAAAGAGGGAGTCGATTTATACTGCCAGATCAGTTGTTGATGTCATGTCCACTCCCGCAAACCGTCCATAACTGTAGGATGTGGTGGAACGAAACTGTGGGGGCGTCGCCCGGATCGTGATCTGGAATTGACTTGTGCATGCAGGCCAGATGCAAGGCAGTGACAGAACCAGCTGCCTATTAATATGCAGGACATCAGGGAAAGGCTATCCTCCGAAAGCAAGAACAGGGTGACTACATTACGCACGCTACGGAAGACGAGACTACGAAGGAGATCTGAAAGGAAGATGTTAAATCCATCTACGACATACAAAATAGCAGATTCCAAGGCAGATACAGAACAAAGTTGAAATTCGAAAATTCCATATTAACAGAATCTCCCTCACGTTGCGCCTTGGCCGTCTCTATCATAAACTGCGACATTGGTCACAAGTTATTATGAAAATCCTGCCACTCAGGATTCAGCAGAAAGGTCGATGGGAACCGGTGGAGTCGCTTAGTGATAATAAACGTTACATGCCTTGTTTTTCATTTCGCAATGCGCCGTCGTGGTCGTCAGCTGCCTCCCGCTAACGACATCCTCGGCATTCTCCGGCTAGAAACTTGCGATTTCTCGCAGGCCGTCTTCTTTTGACTGCGCGCTCACCATACTGACCCACAGAATCCGCGCTATTATTCAAGTCTCTCCCACCCAGTTACGCCTTCTTCCGCTGGTCCTGTTAGGTATGATTGCAAGGAGGTTCGTCCATCCCATTACTCTTCACTCAGCCCTGGAAGGTCTATTAATCTCAAGGTCAATTGATTTACGCTCTGCGATCTGGTCCGCACATGCATGCCAGTGTGGCCAGGATTTGGCGTGGAATCCCTGTCAGACGCTCACCATGCACACAGCATACACGACTTCCCGAAGGTGGGTTCCACTGATGCGGCACGCCGGCTTTAATAAATGCACATCGTGACACGAGCGAGCACATTAGAAGAAACAATTCTAGAAAACTCAAATTGGACGGAAGGGCCATCTTGAGAGATGGGTGCGAACCAGGACATTATCCAGCGAAACAACGCTTCCAGACCTTCTTAAGAATGCCGCAATACAGTCCAAGTAATGAATGGATAACGGTCTCGGCCGTTCTTAAAGCTGATGTAGTCATCAAAAAATGGTTCAAAAGTCTAGCGAGAATGATTGCCCGACATGTACAACCCTTTCACTCTGCCGCTCTAGGTGCTTTAAGTGGTCCCGTACACTCGGAGTTCACAGATCGCCAAACCAATCCGACCTCAGGACACGAAACATGGTAAAGTTGAATGGCCTTCCTTTCCTTTCAGCTACTCAGCGTTTTCTCCGCAGGACACCGTTAATGTCTATGTTCCAAATATTGTCCTCTACGGTGAAACAGGCGTCGGAAAGTCGTCCATCATCAACCTCATTGCCGGTCAGGAGCTCGCACACACTTCCAATGACGCTGTCGGGTGTACGTTCCAGCATCAACGATACATCGTCGAGCCAAACGGGATATCGTGCGCCCTCTGGGACACTACGGGACTGGACGAAGGAAGCGAAGGGACAGTTCCTGCAGCCCAAGCGGAGAGTAATCTGAAGTCGTTGATCCAAGATCTGGCCAACACGGGGGGAATCCACCTAGTTGTCTATTGCATCCGTGCTACCAGGCTCACGAAGGCGCTCCAGCGCAACTACGACTTATTTTATGTCACAGTCTGCCGGAAGAAAGTGCCTGTCGCGCTGGTCGTGACCGGCCTGGAGCACCAGCAAGACGAGATGGACACGTGGTGGGCTGCAAATGAGGCAGTGCTGCTGCGGTACGGGATGCGGTTCGATGCACATGCGTGCGTGACGACACTCGATATCGACGATCATGTCATACGGCAACGGCGCCATCATTCGCAGAGACTTCTGCGGGAGCTCGTGATTAGGTACTCCACGCTCCCAGCTTTCAAAACTGATCCATCGTTCATGTCGTCTGTCTTGCCCATGTTCCGCACTGTCCTTAAGACAATGGCTGCGGGTAGAACGAAGAAGAGTACAACCATTCGGAGGGTGATCATCTGTGACATGGCGCCCAGTAACACTTCCACCCCCGCCCTCATCAAGTCCTCACCGGACATATCCCTAGGGACGCACGCGGAGTGGGTTCAAATAGAGGGTCGGTCATACGAGTTTGTTCACGTGAACAAGCGTGCGCTGCAGATGCGCACCTTCCAGACGCAGCACTCCGGGCCAATGGACGCGAGCTCAGGTGCGGGCGTACTCGTCTTCTACACCTCAGCTCTGGGGAATACCGTTATCCCACCCGAGGAAGTTGACATGCTAGAGGTGTTTTATGAGATCGCGGGCGGACAGACATGTCCCATGATCGTCGTACTGCGGGGCTGCGATGATGAAGAACGTGCGGCCCGGGAATGTCGGGATGTTCTCGCCTCGCGTCACAAGAACATTCAGGCATATTTTACTACCTCTTCCAATCGAAGGTTGACCGAGATGATTGTGGGACTGTGCATCGAGCACGTCGAGGTCAAAACCCCCACAGTCCACAGAGCTTACGCGGCTACCAAACACTGGCTCGTGACCGCCGTGGAAACAATCATACCGTTTCGACGGAGACGTGACAAGGTCATCCCCGGAACTGATCCAACGATGTAACTTACTTCCAGTACTTGACTTTTGGATTGTTACCAAGGTCTGCATACCTATTTCCCCCCCATCGTTTTCCAACTGTTTTCGCCCCTGCAATGAGTCTGGACGTTTACCTAACCTATATCGGAATTCCAAGGGAGTGTGGCAGGGCTAACTTATGTCTATAGTGTGTAATTTGGACGCGCATAAAGTACGCAGCCAAGTTTGTTGTTTCCAGACAAAACAGGGATCGTCACTCGTACGGCAAGATCGTAACATGATGGTAGCTCCAGCAGCAACGTGTTTTGAGGACAATAGTAGGGTCAGACGTGCTCGATGCAGTCAGCAGTTAATTTATATATTTATATTTGCCGTTGGGCGCGAGTTTGCATGAACCAAATACTTATGCAACTATCATGTGCGCACGATCCCCTCCCACCTTTCCCTTGCCATCGGCATCAACTCAACTTGCCCGGTCCCCTGAGCGCCCCTATCCAAATTGTTCATCCATCGTTCCGCTTGGAAATGTTGGAATGAACGGAATTTGTACCGGTCGTCGGCACCAGGGGGGTGCGGAGGGATTGGAGGAGGCAGAGATTGGAGGGTGTGTTCGAGGCCTGCGGTGTAGGTGAAGGAGCAAGGGTCGGACTCGGGGTCAGAGTGTGGGTTAGGTGCGGGTCCATGCTGGGTCACGATGTTGAAGGTAAAGGGGGATTGGGGAAGGGTATGGAGGGTGCACATGCCGATGACCTCGGGCCGGGATGGGTATGCGTGCCCTGAGAGGGGCCCTAGCCTCCAGGCACATATAATATAGTTATCACTGCATGACCGGCCTCGAGGCCTCGAGGCATCGCTTCTCGTTTAAGGAAATTAATGATATACAAGCTCACCGTGACCGACAGCCAGATTTTGCAAGCAGACATGCTGTAGAGCGCATCCTGATAAGTACTGAGTGGTTCGTTTGAAAATCATGCCCTGGACGAACTGGGAGAGTACTGAGTAACTTTAGCTGTATTAAAATGTGTGTTTAGCCTGGCAACGGGGATCAATTGCAGGGTGTGTTGCAGGGATGTCCCGGTCCGTGTTGAACTTAACTTAATACATGCAACATTGGAGATTGCAAGGTTTATAAGGCCTATCGATAAACTCCGTCTTTCAAGCCAGAGAGAGTCTTGGTGATCATACATGTTACCCCCTAGTGCGGTATACCGCTGTCTGTGGTGTCCGAAGAACTTGCTAACCCTACAGGGACGGTTGGGGCGCTACCAGGGCACAGCCAATATAGACGAGCACGCTACTTCTGTCGAGTGAGTAAGATTAATGTTGAGCGTCGGGCACGAGTCTGCTGTGGACGCGCGCTTGCGATACAGGGTAGCCAAGGGCAATGCCTAGGATGCCCCGCGGGAACCTACTTACATGAACTAAGGGCAGAGGATGTCGATTTTCCAAGTTGTAGATACTTTGGATTTGTAACAAGCGGTGACGGGGCTTGATTAATGATTGATTGCATCGCAGCACGTCGACCAGGGTTCTTGTTGCGTTGGGACACGTGCACCACGCGCACCATTTTCGGACATTGCCATGCATACCCTTCCCAACAGGCACTCCAACAGGAGAAATACGCTGTTTCTCCGGTGCTATCTGTGCGGATAGGAAGAAAGAGAAACCATTGAAACCGCCGGTGAGAAACAAAATGCGATTTCCTCGAATGGTCTTCGATTACTTACTGTAACAATGGCGACGAACAGCCGTCCCGTTCTGAATCCATCGCCGACGCCTTCACAGAATATGTATATGAACAATGAAATACCTGCTGGGCCGCTTCATTGACACGTCAAAGCTATAATTCGTGTTACGGAATGACAAATCATCCCAGAGACTACTCGTCGCTTGGATGAGACCTCCAGTGAAGTGAGTTACCAGGACAATGTTCCTGGGAGACGGCGAGAGGCCTAGTTCAAGAAGCTCGTCCAGTTTTGCGAGACGTCTCGCCGACTGGGATGCAAGCTGGCCTGGGTCGATACTTGCTGTATAGATAAAACGAACGCAGCTGAACACAGCGAGGCCATTCATGCGATGTACAAGTGGTACGCGAACGAGTCTCTTTGTATCGTCTACCTCGCAGAGTCTACGTCGTATGAGGATTGGGTCTGCGACTTGTGGTTTACACGAGGCTGGGCCCTCCAGGAGCTCTTAGCCCCCAGACGACTAACAAAAACTGGCAACCCTTAACTTCAGCTCTCTCAAGATCGACGACGATAGAAAATGGAACATTGATGGATTCATCATCTCGAGCATGTCACTGGCATTTCCAAAGCAGTGCTTACTGCCGAGAACAGCCATGAATTCCGTGGGCGTACTTTCCGGGAGATCATTTCCTGGATATCGAGGCGACAGACGACTCGCATCGAAGATAGGTGTCGACCCGTGAGCGTTCTCGTTGGTCGCCGCCATATCGTCAAAAGTTCTATCAGACGCTTGCAGGGAAATCAAAGTACTTTGAAATTGTCAGGATTCGGAATGTTCTAATGTGTTTTCCAGAGAACAATCCACCTCACATGGACAAAAGAGGTATCTATGCTAATACTTCCGACTGGGTACTTCTCGCCGGGATTGGGGTTACAAACTAAAACCTTTTTTTGAATCCCATTTCTGTCCCATTGAGGTGTGTAACCCTTGAACGCGTTCGACAGTATACGTCACAAGGCCATACGCGAGGTCTTATCGATATCGGTAAATCCCGAGCCCGGTGCCCTTGGGTGACAGGCAGGATGTTCGCAAGTTATAGAACATCCCATCGAACTTGATGGCCACCTACCGAATGTCAACACGAAGCTGGAAAGCCAGACAGTGGCGAACCTGAACCAGAAACACTCAGCCTTCATTTCACGCAGCTGGCACCCTCTGTCGTACAAGGACGGTTAGCTTTGGTAGTTAGTAATACCTTGCAATGCGTCTGGTTCGCATCCGTGAACCGCAACACTGCACAATCTTATGTCCATTCCACTTTGTTCGGATGTGATATAACTGTGAGATGCAACGTAAACATTCCGCAATCATCTCAGTTCAGTCAATTGCAAATCCCAGCCCCAGGCTGCAGACTGACCACGGTTGGCTGGATCACCTCATGTACAACCGTGAAAGTGCACATTGTGGAGTTTCACAGGTTCCGGGGTGTTGATGATCAAACAGTGATCTTCCCATAAGGTTTATGCCATCTATTCCATGATGACAGTCACTCCGAGTCCTTTGCAATGTTTGCATCAAAAATTCAAAATGCTGTACTATAGCAACATCCACTCATTACATTCATACCTACTTACCATAACATACTTTACTCGTTTACCAGACAGAAGTTTACAGTAGTTTGGATCATGGCGTCAAATGTTATTGACGAGGAACACGATGGCTTGAATTCGGGTTTTCGGTTGGCTTTCTGTGATTTTGAGGGCTTTTTGCTTATATAAGCTGCAAATCACGATTACATCGCACGTTGACTGGCAGGGTTCTTACCCACCCATACAATTTTGGTGTGACAATGATGAGTCGGACATCCTCAACTTGCCGAGTCAAGTCTTCTATCTTGATACGCCCATAATCTCACACCGTCAGTCAAATTACATTGCCTCATGACCAGATGATTCAGCTACTAGCCTGGACCGCCCACACCATAAGCGCCTTGGTCTCGTTATATGAACCGCCCGCGCTGGCCTCTCAACGCAGTTTTCGCTGTTACAGTGTCCTACCTCCAAAAACAATCAACTGAAGAACTCGATCCTGGCTCGAACACTCTGCGCTCCATAGTACTCCACATCATCTTCCAACCTCCACATACCAATGGAATCAGTGTATGGGCGCATCTTGGATGTTTACTTTATACTGATTTGCCTTTCTCCAGTTCCACAGCTGCACCTTTCCATCCTGGTCGCGTTGATGTGCCAGACCTCACTACGACGCTTCTGCTGAATTCCAAACGTTTAGTCGGAAAAGGTTCTTTTGCCGCCGTGTATAAATGTTCGTGTGCACAGAACGGGGAGGTTAGCATGTTCGGCTTGGCTCAGTGTTTACTTTACCCATTCTCTCTGTCTTTAGGTTGCCGTCAAGGCTATTTCCTTTGATCGCTCCATTGATCAAGCTCGTAGGGATGAGTTCATACGAGTGAGTTGACAATAAATTCCGGGCAAAAGTTCTGCTGACTTCCAGTGTGACCCTAGAAAGTGAGACGCGAGCTTGGATTATGGAAACGATTTGAACACCCCAACATTGTCCCGTTCCTTGGCACGGCACCGGGCGCAGATTTCGGCTCTGATCATCAGTGCATGATTTCGATGTGGATGCCACACGGAACGCTCGTTGATTATGTCAGTAATTGTGACAATGTCCTTTCGCTTCCTGATCGCATCCGACTCGTGAGTGCAAAAAGATACTGGGACTGTTATCCGGTTTACGATAATGTCACAGATTACAGGGTCAGCTGCCGGGTTAGAGTATCGTAGGTTTAAGAACTCGCTTGTTGTGGACTTATGTGACACCATCCCACAGTGCATTCAAAATCCGTTCTTCACGGGGATTTCCACCCTGTGGGTCGCATCCCTTTATCGACCTGTCGACCAAGTGATTTATTTCCTTGTAGTGGAATATTTTGATTGATAGTGACCATAACACGCGCCTCACTGACTTTGGCCTCTCTCAAACCCTTAGCCCGCAGAACAGCTTGACTTACCTCCATACTAACACCACTCCCCGTGGCGCACGAATGTGGGTTGCACCGGAGTTGTTGCATCCCGATCTATTCCTGGTCGAGGATGAATCTGACAAGGAAACTGCCCTTAACGTCGATATTTACTCCCTTGGCAGTATCATCCTGCTCGTACGTCGTCCTTGGTTGTTGCTCATATTTTCATTCCTCAAGGTCTGAATTGGACTTGTAGATCCTTTGTGGAAAATCACCATGGAACTCGGCGGAATTCGAGAACAAATTAGATGAACTCCAGAACCCACCGCGCCCACTGTGGCCTATTATTCCGGACGCTGTTTGGGACTTTATCGAGCGATGTTGGTCTCCACAAGATCCAGAAAATCGGCCATTGGCCAAAGAAGTCCTGTCGTTCGCCGAAAACAGACTACAGCAACTGTTGCAGCCAAAGTATGTTGCCATCATGATTTTCTTGCTAGTTCCTGACTGTTGATCAAAGTCCTGATGCCAATATCAATGTCGTATTATTTGGTGCTCTTGGATGTGGGAAGAGTTCAATCATCAATCTTCTTGCCAAAGAGCCAATCGCGCCAGTATCTACCAACATGGAACCTTGCACCGAGCAATCCAGATGCTACCAAATATCCATTGGCGAAAGGCAATTCCGTCTGTGGGACACGACGGAGTTTCACCTTACCTGCGGGGGAGACATCAGTCCCCTTTCGCCTTACGAACAAGCACATTCTGTCTTGCGAAACCTTCTTGATGGCGTTCACCTTATTCTTCTCTGTGCACGCAAGGATGAAATCCCATCGCTTAGCAGTCTCTTCTGGTTGATCAACGATTTCTTCTTTGGCGGCCGTGCTCCAGTAGCCTTCGTCGTAACTGACCTCGACATTTCCGACAAACTATCGTCGACTCGCTGTCAACGTTCCATTGCCAAAGTGACCGGTATCACCTTTCAATATATCCCACATAGATTCAGGACCACAGCTCTGACTGGCAGTGATCAGTCCAGACGAACGCTGCTGAGGGCGCTTTTGGCCAATGCTATATCCTCGATTCCCCTCCGTCTTAATCCCTCGTCTCACGGGGTAGCTTCCCGCGACATCGCCACCTACTGCGGATTGAGTGATTCTGAAGCTGCGGATTTAGTAGAGAACTTCAGCAGGTCATGCAGCGTGGTCGAAAATGGCCGTGAAGAATCTCGTTGACGACGGCGCTGGCAGAGGAAGTGATCAAGTTGTACAATGGTAGTGGATGGGTGGATTTTGTTCGCTAGGGGAAAACGCGAGACCGATTGCGAGTAGTGAATTCAACAGTGCAGCTAAAATACTTGAGATACGATACTATGGATCAGCTTAGATTCGAAAAAGACATCTGTGTTTGTGGCTACGCCCGTGCCCCCGCCAGTGGTGATACAGTATCTGCGTGACGAAATAAGAGCTTCAATCTCGCCCGCCGCCAAGTTTCCCCTGATTCGCCGACTTGCGCAGCCAGACACGTTGATGAGTACCCACGCGGTCAGCAAATCCTAGAACGGCCAATGGTCCATGAGAGGCTGTCGAGTTCCGCTAGGGGTACTCGGACGTCCGAGTCACGCGGGGCCCCGCACACGGTTGAATGTTCCCCAGGTACCGCTGATTAGCGCTGATCCACGCGGATCGCCACCGGAACTGCTTTCCCCACAGGCCCGTGTTTCCCCGTTTGGTTTGATCTCCCCCGTCCCAAAACGATCAGGATGCGGGATTGATGGGGCCGGGCCGGCAAAATGCGATAGCGTGTTCCTCCGGCCTTTGTTTCAATGTGCCGGCGGTTCCTTCGTATGAGACCTACTACTACCCTTACTAATACAGTAGTAGCTTGCATTGGCAGGTGCTCGACGGGGCTCCGCAGCCAATTACACACGAACACTTGTATCATAACCAAGCAAAGAACCATTCCGAGACTGAATTACTCTATGGATATTTTGGAAAATCATCGCCTGCTGCAGCTGTATACCATGTGACAATAAGATAACAGTGTCGGTTTGTATCGTGAGGCATAGGCGAAGCCATTATTTCGATGCAGGGAATTGTATAGAAGTTTTCACAAGTGACAATGTGAAGATATTTTGTCCAGCCATACCAGCTGGCTGCGTATCCTTAAATTCTGGTTCCCGAGCGACCATGTCACTACCAGTTGTATCAGGCATCCCCACACAGGATATCTGTAGCAGGTTGTCCGTGCTGAGCTTCATCCATGACGTTTCACCGTCTCCTCCGTTCTCTGAATAGAACAGAAAACAGATATAATCCGCCCCAACTACTAGTTTCCCTTGTTTGCGACTTCGCGTGGCGTGGTGGTTGATTATGCATGCCGAGAGTCGTCGCGCGTCCCGAATAAGTTTAACGCGGGTCGCCCCGCATTCCACGACGAGATCCCCGTACCTTCCCAAAAGATTTTCCTTGTCCGATTGTGGCTTCAGGTTAACGTGGAATGGGTATCCGGGCCCATCTGGATCCACGACTGAGCAGAGTTCCATCGGAATTAGAGGCAATGACTTTAGAAACAACCCATTTGGGGTGATGGTGAACTCTTGCACTCCAGTCCTGCCCTCCGCCATATGAGTCTTGAACTTGGGGTATGATGCGGGAGACAAAGGGAGAGCAAAGTGGTCCACGGATGGTTGTCCGAACCATGCAAAAACATCCCAACTAGGATTCTTTGCCGCAATAGCTTCGACAAGGCGCGAGAAAGCCCGCTGGCCCTCTCCATAAGTGATTGTAAGGTTGACGTGAAACAACCCGACAAGACAGTACGCCTTATCTTCGATGCGAGTCGTCTGTCGACTCGACGCCCAGGAAATGATCTCCCAGAAAGTACGCCCATGGAATCCATGGCTATTGTCGGAAGTGAGCACTGCTTTGGAAATGCCAGTGACATTCTCGAGATGGTGAACCACATCGGCGTGCTTTCTATCGTCGTCGAGCTCGAGAGGATTAAAGGGTTGCCAGTTTTTGTTAAAAAGCTTGGATCGCCTAGGGGAAAGGAGCGGCTCGATTCCGAGAGGATTGAAGGGTTGCCAGTCTTTGTTAAAAAACTTAAGTCGTCTAGGGGCCAAGAGCTCCTGGAGGGTCCAGCCTCGTGTAAACCACGACTCGCGGGCCCAATCCTCATACGACGTAGACTCTGCAAGGTAGACGATACAAAGGGACGAGTTCGCGTACCACTTGTACATCGCATGGATAGCCTCGCTGTGTTCAGCTGCGTTCGTTTTATCTATACAGCAAGTATCGACCCAGGCCAGCTTGCATCCCAGCCGGCGAGATGTCATGCAGAACTCGACGAGCTTCTTGAACCGGGCCACGCGCAGTCTCCCAGAGGCAATGTCCTGATAACTCGCTTCACCGGAGGTTTCCCAACGGTGAGACAACACGACATATTTCACGATCTCTTGAATGATTTGTCTGAGTATGGTCTCGCGCTTGGGCTGATACGTGGCCAAGGGATCGCTCAGGGAGCTTCTCATCCGTTCATGGATCTGCTCTTCAGTAACGTTTGCTATCTCGTCTTGGAAGACGCGCAGGACGTCCTTCCGTAACACGAATTGCAACTTTGACGTGTCGATGAAGCGGGAAGGTATTTCATTGTTAATATATTCTGTGAAGGCGTCGGCGATGGAACGGGACGGCTGTTCGCCGCCATTTTTAGTTGAAGACCATTCGAGGAATTCGCATTTGGTTTCTCACCGGCAACTTCAATGGTTTCTCTTTCTTCCTATTCCAAAAGTTACCCTGGAGAAACGACATATATCTCCCGTCGAAGTGCATGTTGGCAGGGCCAGCGAGTTCGTAGCAACACGCAAACAGAGTGGGGGAGAGCGCAAACCACAGGCTTTGTGGAACTAGAACCTGTATTCATTGAAAGCAAAGGTCTTTAAGTAACACACTGCACCTAGCGTTCCAAAAGCCCTTACAAAGCGTGTTTGGCTAGTGGTGATCGGTTAGTGGGCCCCGCGGCACCACACTGAAACGTCCTGCTGCCTGCCTATACTTATGGCCCGTTATGGGGCGGGTATATTAATTGAAAAAACATTCTTACGTCTACACACTCAGATCTGGTCACGTCCCAGCTCGGAGAGTGAGAAGTTCTATATTTATATACCACTACCAAACGAGAACTTGCTAAGACGCGGTCATACTGGACTGTGTAGGGGTTGGTAGTATGAATAGACCCCCCCTACGCATAACCAACGTAACCCCTCCCTGCTGTACAAACCAATCCAAACATTCCACGTTGGTCCCCAGCATCAATCCAGGCAATTTTGTGGGTTTCAAATAAATGTCAACTTTGACAAATAAATGCAAATATCTTCATTTACAGTAATGCGCAATTCGCACTGGCGGTCTGTAATAATGTCCCGCTCACCTTGAAGCTTGAACGTTATGGGTGACCAAACTAAACGAGGGAAAGCGGGCCTACGGGGCAGCTCATAGGAAGCAAGCTAACACTGTACAAACGCACCGCGGCCAAGGAAACGGAGATTGCGCAGTTCCGATAACGATCCGCGTGCACCTAGGATCAGCAATTGAGAACATCCAACCACACGGGGACTCCGCATGATATCCGAGTCGCCCTAGCGGAACTCGACGGCCTCTCGTGGACGATTCGTCATTTGGAGGTTTGTTGATCGCGTGGATACTCATCAACGTGGTGAGTCTGGCCGGGCAAGGCGGCGAATCGGTGGGAACTTGGTGGCGAGCAAGAAAGATGTCGAAGCAGGACTAGCGCAAAGAGTAATGGCCGTTGCATGACCTATCTTTTCGTGCGGCGGATTACGTTTGACGAGCCCCATCGGATGAGCTGCAACCTGTTCGATCACTAGTCCGGATGCGCTGACACCAGTTTCGGGACGTCTTATCATGGACCTGTCCTTGGCGCCTCGTCTCTCTTTCCATCACGAAGTCACGTCCCTTCACATCTATTCATATTCACCAGCATCGCGCAGATATCCACTACTAGCGGGGGTACGGCAAACACAGACAGAAGAGTCTTCTTCCCGGGCCTACATAAACGCCACCGATCCTTTTCGTCCTACTTCCTTCCTAGCGACGACGACCACGAGTGTCAATGAATCGTGGCACACTCACAGCCCGTTGATTGAGGTAAGAATATAGATCACTGTGGGACATCGGTATGCGATATCATGGCGTGTTTCTACAATATTAAGTATACAGAGGCCGAAGATTCTGTGTTATCGACGCCAAGCTATCCATCGTATCATATCGTACAGTATCTCGTATCTCAAGCACTAGCAATTGGTCGCGAATTGCCCCCAAGCGAACAAGATCCTGCCAGTCATCCACCAAGGCTGTACGACCTGACGAGTTCCTTGGCCAGCTCCATCGTCAACCCACAATGCTTCACGAGGTTCTTCGCGGTCATCTTCTCTAGCACACGGCCCGTCTCCCCACCCCGCTCTAAGGGCAATTGAACGGAGATTTCCTCCCCCTTCGGAAAAGAGACGCAATTTTCGAGCATAGATTCAATCGCCAGTTTAGATTCCGATACTCTTTTGCTGAATTTGGAGTCCTCCGGATCGGCGTTCGACAAGGATGTGATACATGCGTGGCCTATCAGGTTCCCGTTCAAGGCCTTGTGTAAGCCTTCGCCATTCATTTCCCACCACCGCTCCATTGGCTCGTGACGCTCGAGGTGGGTGATAACGACGGCGACTGGAGCTTGCCCTTTGCAAAGGAATTCTTCGAATAACCTATAACAGTTCAGTTCCGATGGGGTGAGCTTGCCACATTGCTTGACAAAGACGAGAAGGTCGACGCCAGTTTCCACAGAGAAGCTACGAATGAGCTGAACGGCGTTCATGACAGCTTGTCTGGTGTTATCGTGGCCGTTGCGTACTCCGTTGAGACCCACGGTGTCCCAAATAACGAACTGATTCTTGGGGGTGTCGAACATGTACGAGCTAGAATCCAGCGTACAGGATTCTATACCTGACGTGACTTGCGCGACAGGACGCCCAGCGATGAGATTGATGACCGAGCTCTTTCCGACACCTGCTTTCCCAAAGAAGACAACGTTGATGTGGCGTCGTGGTCTACTGAACTTCTCCACTAATGTTGTAGCATCACGATTGCTCAACCCACAGCGAGCGACGATGTTGCCAGTGGCTGCCTCATGGGACGAGAGGTTAAGGCGCAGGGGAATTGGCGTTAGACTGTTGGCACAGTTCTCCAAGAGTGCCTTCAGCGTTTGTCTAGATTGATCACGGCCAGTCCGAACCGTGGTGGTGCATGCAATTGGGATAGATTGAATGGGGATGGCGGTCCTGGTGACGATAAAACGTCGGTTGCGTTCCCACCACCGCTCGTCGGGAGTGTCAAAGTGAGTTACAACGAAGGCTACTGGGGCATGCCCGCCAAAGAAGAAATCGTTGATCAACCAGTAGAGACTGCCAAGCGAAAAGGAGATTTCATCCTTGCGTGCACAGAGAAGAATAAGGTGAACGCCATCAGGAAGGTTTCGCAAGACAGCATGTGCTTGTTCGTAAGGTGAAAGGGGACTGATGTCTCCCCCTCGGGGAAGGTGAAATCCCGTCGTGTCCCATAGACGGCATTGCCTTTCGCCAATGGATGCCCTGTAGCATCGGGGTTGCTTGGTGCAAGGTTCCATGTTTGTAGACACTGGTGCAATTGGCTTCTCAGCAAGAAGATTAATGATCGAACTCTTCCCGCATCCAAGAGCACCAAATAGCACGACGTTGATATCGGACGCAGGACTTCCATCAAGAGTCAGGACTTCGTAAGAAAAGCACGACGGCAACATACTCTGGCTGTAATATTTGCTGTAGTCTATTCCTGGAGAACGACAGTACTTCCAGGGCCGATGGCCGATTTCTTGGAACTCGTGGAGACCAACATCGTTCGAGAAAGTGCCAGACAACGTCCGGAATAACAGGCCACGGTGGGCGTGGCGGATTCTGGAGCTCCTCTGAATCTTTCGCGTGCTCCGCTGTGCTCAGTGGTACTTTTCCAGACAGGATCTATAAGTTCCAATTGAGCAGCTGAAATATGTAAAAATAGACAACATACGAAGAGCATGATGCTGCCTAGAGAATAAATATCGCCGTTAAGCTTAGATTCAACCATGGCATCCGGGAATAGGTCAGGATGTAACAGCTCCGGTGCAACCCACATCAATGCACCGGGACGAGTGGAGTTAGTCCGGAGATAAGTCAAGTCGTTTTGGTGGTCAAGGGTATGAGAGAAACCAAAGTCGGTGAGACGCGGGTTATGATCTTGGTCAATCATGATGTTCCCCTACAAGAATACAGAATCAGACGGTCGACAGGTCAATGAAGTGATGCAACCCACGGGGTGGAAATCCCCATGAACAATAGACTTTGAATGCACTGCGGGAAGGTATCATATAAACCCACAGCAAGCATGGGTTATTGAACCTACGGTACTCTAACCCAGCAACCGATCCTGTAATCTGTGACATCATCGTAAACAGGATGACCGTCCTGTAACCTCTTGCACTCACGAGTTGAACGCGACTAGGAATCGAAAGCACATTTTCTTGTTCCATGGCATATTCAGCGAGTGTTCCATGTGGCATCCACATCGAAACCATGCAAGGATGATCAGACCCGAAATCTTCGCCGTCTGCCGTGCCAAGGAGCGGGACAATGTTGGGGTGATCTAATCGTTTCCATATTCCAAGCTCGCGTTTCATTTTCTATAGTCACGCTAGAAGTTGGCGAACTTTCAAGTTGCGGAAAGGTTGTTGTCAACTCACTCGCAAGAACTCATTCTTTTTATTTTGATCCATGGAGCGAGGGAAGGAAATGGCCTTGACGGCAACCTAAAGACAGAGAATGGGGAAGCACAGACCTAAGTGTGAGTGCGAACATGCTAACCTCTCCGCTCGGCGCACACGAGCAACGATACACGGTACCGAACGAGCCTCCACCAGCTAAACGCTTCGAACCCTGCTTAAGCATGTTGGTGAGGTCCGGCGGATCAATCGGATCAACTTGAAGAAGCGTAACCATTGCACTGGAGACAAACGGCGTGTCAGTGTAAAGTGAACATCCAAGCTGCGACCATACGCTGGCTTCATTATATGGAGGTTGAAAGATGATGCGGAGTCCTATGAAGCGCAAAGGTGTGTTCGTGCAAGAGCCGAGTTCTTCAGCTGATTGTTACTGGCTGTGGGCTACTGTAGCAACGAAAACGACATTGCGAGGCCAGCGTAGACGCTAGCATAAGTATAGCGAGAGTAAGGCGCTTATTTGTGGGAGGTTAGCTTAATCATCTGGTCATGGGGGTGTGTATTATGTACTAACGGTGGGAGGTTCATGGGCGCATCAAGATAGAAGGCTAGCTAACTCGGTTGAAACTTGACATGAGTCCGACAAGGCTGGCAGCGACCCCACGCCGGCGTCTCCTCAGGTTCTCTTTCGGACTAGAATTGTATTGGTGTGCAACTGCCCTGGTAAATGTGCCTTGATGCGGTGACTGGTCAGGTCCGTGAGCACAGCCTTTCTAAGAACAACTA
The DNA here is from genome assembly GCA_038093555.1 of Butyriboletus appendiculatus. Classification (NCBI taxonomy): domain Eukaryota; kingdom Fungi; phylum Basidiomycota; class Agaricomycetes; order Boletales; family Boletaceae; genus Butyriboletus; species Butyriboletus appendiculatus. The sequence continues at coordinate 40,899 of JBBPSL010000061.1, forward strand.
TCACTTCGTTATTAGTGCACATTACCGGTATTCAATTTCAACCACAGAGATGCAGTGCAGGGTATAGACCGTCCAGGTGAGCGCCTTGTGAAATGCCCTCGATCTGATCTTCCCTTTATTGCGGTTCCTCGACAAAGTGCTCCAGTTCGTCTTTAGTATCAATTCGAAAGGTACACATCACTAGCAAGTCCTATTTCACTGATTCGGACTAGGCCATGGTTCTCAACCTGATCGATTGGGCGTGGAACGATTTCAATAGCAAGCGCGTTGAGCTATGGTTGGGATGAAAATGATTTCCAAGACATACTCGCCATCCCGAAGTTGTGTTATCCTAATGTTGTTGCACTGTTTCCCCGACGAAAGTGCTCATCTTCAGGACGCGCGTTTATTGCATTGCCATCAGTCCTCTGATGTCACGGTGATCTTTCGGCCCGGGTATGTCCGGGTTAACTATCGCGTCTCCTCCTCGTGTCGCCTACTCATGATCAACAGCTTGGGATCCCTCGGTCTGAGTACTCGATTAGCCCGGATTCGCATTTATACAGCTGTCCGACAGGCTTCATCCCATGCAAATGGCGAAGAGACTTCCAAGGCATGAGCATGAAATGTAGCATAAAACACCCTAATGACATGATATACGGAGTGAGGTACACATGGTCTGTGTCGGTGAAGGGAGGAAAACGTGATGCTTAGGCAGTCCTGGTGATACGGTGTCGATGTCGTAGTCACTAGAGCGATATGTGGACTTACTTGTGCGAGGCCTTGATAGCGGCAACCTTGGCCTTCTTCTCCGCGAGGCGTTTTTGGAGGATGGCTCTAGAGAGTCAGGGGTGGGTCAAGCGTACAGGAATCCTCAGATTGGAACGTACTCGTATTCTGTTTTCTGCTCCTTCTGGCGATCGAACCGGCGACGGTTGAGAGCGTGGAGATGACGGCGGCGTTGCAGCCGGATGGGGGTGACAAGTCGCTGGATTTTAGGTCTGCCGAATCCAATCAGCATATATCACTCGATGGGTAAGTATCATAGCTCACGCTTTGGTGTAAGGCTTGGCGTCCTCCTTTTTCGAGCTCTTGACCTCCCGTCGGACAACAAACTTTCTCACATCGTCCTCCTTGTTCAAGTTGAAAAACTTTCTGATCTTGGTCGCACGCTTCGGACCAAGTCTCTTTGGAAGGACGTTGTCGGTCAGACCAGGGATCTCACTCTCGCCTTGCTTCACAATGACGAGTGAGAGGACGGCGATGTCGGGGCCGACGATGCATCCGCGGACGGATTTGCGCTTGCGCTCACCCGTGCGGCGAATGCGGTAACACGAGTGTCCATCGGCGAGGAGCAGACGGACACGGTGGGGAAGGAGGACGCCTTGTTTCATGGGGAACCCTTGTTTGTCGTTGCCACCCGTGATGCGGAGGATGTAACCCTTGAATTCATCGCCTATTGTGTCAGCCTCGACTTCTTGGGCGATTTTCTTGTCGAAAAAGATGCGGCTTGGTGAGGGTGAGAGGGGCACACACGAGGAGAGGGTGATCCACGTACTAGCGTCGCTCCTCGTCGAGGTTGATGGTCTTTTGTTGGCCGGTGGCGGGGTCTGTACGCGACGATGAGCGTATGACCGAGTGATCTCGCACGTATACTCACTGGCGATGTTGAGCTTCATACTAACATGGTGATCAGCACCGACGCTAATCAGAGTGAGCTGGATGTACGCACATGACTGCAGGTCGTCGTCACGGGCAGGTCGGTCTTGAGGATGGCAGTCGCAACAACGTTCAGTTGAGCCATCCAAAGCTGACTAACAAATTAAGGTTTTCAACTGTACAGTGTCACGTATCACACAACAAGCCACAATGTGACGCGTGACATTCAGTGTCATCGTTGTGACGGTCCCTCTGTGCGTGCCATCCTCAAGACTTTCTTCGACGTCCGCATCCCCGCCAAAATCTGTGCGTGTTCGTCGTGCTCATCGTTCGGCGAGTCGCTGAAGCTTTGATAGAGCAATCATGGGTCGTATGCACGCTCCCGGCAAGGGTATCTGTACGTCGTCTAACCTATCGCGCTCAGATTCCGCACTGAACGTTCTTCAGCCTCGTCCGCCCTTCCCTACCGCCGTACTCCTCCATCATGGCTCAAGACGACCCCCGAAGAAGTCGTCGAACACATCATCAAACTCGCCCGCAAGGGTCTCACCCCATCCCAAATCGGTGTCACTCTCCGTGACTCGTACGGGATCCCTCAGGTGCGCTTCGTCACCGGAAACAAGATCCTCCGGGTGTTGAAGAGCCACAGTACGTGTTGTCCCCTCCCTGTCTACGATCGCTGACCCATACCATTCTTCGTGATGTCATTCAACAGGCCTCGCACCTTCCATCCCCGAAGACCTCTACCACCTCATCAAAAAAGCCATCTCTGTCCGCAAACATCTCGAAGTCAACCGAAAAGACAAGGACTCTAAATTCCGCCTCATTCTCATCGAGAGTCGAATTCACCGGTTGGCGAGGTATTACAAGACCAAGCAGGTCATTCAACCCAACTTCAAGTATGATGCCAGTACCGCGTCGACGTTGATTGCTTGATAGGGATGTGGCATTTGGGGGAGTGGCATTTTCGGTGGGCCGAGTGGATAGAGTCCGCGTCAGATTATCCATCTCGATTGGAGGAGAGGGGGATTCTGCCGTTGGCTTGGGTCTGATACATGCCTCGCATCATACAGCAAATGAAAATGTAGGCTTTAACTTCTTATGCATACATCGCCTATGCAGATCATCATGATTCCTTCGTCTATGTGCGTGCAAATGGCTTCCTATTGATCGCTTACTCGATGCTTCATCTGCAAGTGCCGTCTGACATTGCAGCTGTACTCACGCATCTGACCATTCTTGCCAACCAAATACAGCGAGTTGATGGTGTGGGTATCAAACTTGCACGCGCCATTCAACGGTGTCGGCACGGTGAACGTCAGAATGGAGGTCAAGACATCGGTGCCAAAGACATTGCGTGTGTGAAGTCGCCGAGAGCCAAAACGATCCGACTGTACTCTACGCTCGGATGAGTCTACACCTTTCTGTCTAGTTGCTGATGGTCACGCTCGAGCGGAACGAGGCGTCGCAAAACCCGCGCAGGGTATGCTCCTGATGTTCCCAGCACGAACAAGCACACACAAAGTGGTGATTTAGAGTGTCGTTTTCCCTTCATCTTTGCGCATACCGCCGTCACTAGCTGAATCTGCTAATCATCTCATTCACACTCTCGGCCCGTCGACAGTTCAAGGTAAAATGGACGAGGGACCGAGGGTCATAATGTCGATTTTTCGCGGGCTGTGTAGTTGAATATCCGAGCCTGTATGGATTTGGATCCGCTTGCCTCATTAGATCGTCACCAAACTACCGTGACGTATCACCGGCACTGGCACCGCTCGACTTGCAAGCTACACCAGACACCGGTTCATCGAATATTTCTGCTCCACTTTTTTTTTTCGTGAACTGTACCTTTTGTGTGCAGCATCCTACAGCTGTGAAGTGGGGCAGGGAGAAAGGTTTGTCGGAACGATGGGAAACTCACAAACACCAAGGGCTGTGCCAGCTGATCTATATCATTATCGATAAGACAAAACGAGCATATATGATATGTGCTATGTGGGAATCGGGTGTCCTTGTACCCTTGACCTTGCACTCCCGCTATCCGGCCTGTGCTCGCGTGTCGTGGACAAGTATGCAATCGACGGGAGACGGTACGTGCTAGCCATTGGTGAATACCTGCAGTGACCGCCCGCCAACTTGTAGATGGTTCAAAAACAATTGAGATCAATGGTCAACATAGAATATACTCACTCTTCTTCATCGAGGATGGCAAGCAGGTATTGAGCGGCGGTGCCGAAGGGATGCTTCGGCGATGGCGAGTAGACAGCGGACAAGAGGTTGGCAAACCAATTCGAGCGGAAAGGGCACAGATATATGCCGCTGGGCTATCGCCGGATCGCAAATGGTTGGTTTGTGGACTCTGCCTTTCGGACGTGAACGGTGGTAGGGCAGTGGTTTGGGATGCGCAGACCCACGAAAAGGTCCTGGACATTAACGGTCACACAGACACAATATTCTCGGTTGATATCTCCCCGGATTCGACGAGACTTGCGACAGGCTCGGCTGACAAGCACGCGTTCATCTGGAGCTTGACGATGGGCAAAAGGCTTGTAGGGCCATTTCAGCACAACGGTTGGGTGGTGGCGGTGCGATTCTCACCAGATGGTGGCCGCATCGCCACTGCTACAGCAGAGAACCTGGCAGACGTGAAGTCAATCCGCATCTACAACAGCGACAATGGTCAACAATTGTTCAATGTCCCGTTCCGGGTCCTTGGGAATCCATCCTCGTGGCTCGCTTGGTCGGCTGATGGTCGACAACTTTTTGCTGTCTCATGTGGTGTAGCCAAGTGTTTTGCCAATACATCCTCGCGATCGGGAGTCCTGCTCAGCACATGGTCCGTTCCCGAAGGATCAGCTCCCTCTATCGCACTAGCACACAGTCAAAAATTTATCGTCATCTCTGCGCGCGATTCACTGTCTTTTTGGGATGCCTCTACACACGTGCAACTTGGTACCGTTATAAAGCACACAAGCCCAATTTGGGGCATTGCCCTCTCCCCCAACGACGACTGCATTGCGACTGGCGAAGAAAACGGGAAAATCACCTTGCGGAGTGTTCGTGCCATTCTTCCGGTCTCGTACTTCACAGTCAATGTAAGTTCATTAACTTCGCAATGTTGTCGAATTTAACAGGTCATGGTCTACACCTTGTTGTTCTTTGCATCGTGAGTGCGTTCAGATATCAATTTATTGCCCTCGTCTATTCACTTTCCATTGCAGTGTTGTAGCTACCGCTCATGTGTATCAGTAATCCGGCATTCGAATCATGGTCGCAGGGTGACTTGATTCGGGTCGAGGAACTCCTGACAGAAGAAATCGTACATCCCCCGAATCCTTTTCACCATGCAAGCGCACTCGCTCATCGTGTTATTGTGCGGGCCCGTTCGAAACAGCGGAACATAGCCATCGACGATGCGAAAATGGTGAATTTAAGCCATCTGTTGTCCCATCTCATGCTGACTACTGCCTACTAAAGTCTATCAAGGTTCAGCGATCCGTCATCGGTCACATTGCAAATGCAATGGCCCACGTCAGTAACGGGGAGCACGAATCGGCCATGCGTATATTTGACCTCGTGTTCAGTGATGGTCTCTCGGCTGAAAAGAACTTTTTCTTGTTGATCAAGGTATGAATCGTAATCCTCGATGGTGCTTGTACTGATCTATCGTTTCGCTCAGGCAATCTTCTTGTTTGAATGCGGAAACCATGACAACGCTATTTCGCGCGTAGATGACTTGATCGATGTGGTGGATGACCAGTCGCTATATCTTACTGTCCGGGTACGTGAACGGTACGATCGCTACTAAGCAGAGTTAATCAGGTGTTATCCAGGCTCAAATGCTCCTCCTACTCCGTGACATTTCGTTGAGAGCAGGAGACAACAATGAACGAGCGATGGCTGTGCTCGCGCGTGCGCGGGTAGCCATCCCATTCCAAAAACAACCTCACCTAGTAGTAATCTCGCTTGTAAGTTTTTCTCTCGACTTCTTCTGAAAATGAACCAACTCTATTTGAAAGATCTTTGGATGGGACTTTGACAGACTTGCTCTCGAAATTCAGCTGCAACTTCGAGAACGCATCAAGCCGTTCGAAGATAACGGCGATGCAGCAATGCAGTCCAAGAATCTGAAAAAAGCGCTTGTACTGTATTCCACTGCACTGGACCTGAACCCGTCGAACCCGGGTCTCCGGTCTCCTTGTTAAACGCAGCAAAGCCCAAGCAATGATGGGGTCGTGGGAGGACGCGTTGAAGGATGTAGATGAGGTATGGCTTCTCCCCCCTTACTGTCTCACGATCTTGAAATTTATCGATGCAGGCAGTCGAGGCAGATCCTACGAGTCCATGGGGATACGAAAGAAGACATGCAGCATTGCATGGTTTGCAGCGCTACGATGAAGCAGTTGATACGTTCACCCGCATGTTTTCCCTCATCGAGGAGTCTCCTGATCCAGACATCCGTGGTAAGTGTTACCTTACCAGCACATAGACAATATTGTGAGTTAGATTGCACAGAATTGGGAGACAATTATGTTTCACCCTCCCGTTCGGAGACGATGGTCGACAGCGTCATTCGCGAGATTTTCAAAGTATGTCCACTTGTGCTCATCGACGTCAAGAGTGGACGTCTGTGCGACGAACCGGAGCGAATGCGTACATTCAAGTCGGAACCCCAGTTCAAAGAACTGGTTTCCTCCATGACGGAGAAATTAGACGACACACGTATCCTGCAAGTGGTTGAAAAATACTTCCAATATGTCATGTTTTCGCATGTATGGGAATGGAAGGAACCTTCGTTCCAAGACGTCAATTTGGTCAACTCAGTCTGGCATCTGGATTCGTTGCCACTGAACGAGAAGTTGCGCAAATTCTGTGAAGTGGTTCGAAGGGAAGGATATCGGTGGGCATGGAGTGACACGTGTTGCATCGACAAGACGATCAGCACGGTGTTGAACCAGTCGCTCACAATGATGTACAAATGGTATCAAGCATCCGCAGCCACACTTGTCCTTCTTGCCAAAATATCGTCACCGTCTGCCCTTGGGAATCTCGCAGACAGCATCTGGATGAGGCGGGCCTGGACTGCGCAAGAGCTTCTCGCACCGAAGGTGATCCGATTCTATGATCGCAATTGGAAACCATATCTTGGTGATATGCGTGCCAACCACAAAGATTCGCCAGAGATCATGCAGGAGCTCGCGGATGCCATCGGCGTCGCTCGCGAAACCATCTTTGCTTTCAACCCCAATGATCTCAGCATCAGGGAGAAACTGCGACTAGCCTCGACACGCAATGCGACGGTGGAAGAAGATGTTGCATACTCGCTGATTGGTATTTTCAAGAGTGATATCCGGCCACACTACGGAGAAAGAGATGCGGCGCTGGGCCACCTACTGGAGGAGATCGTGGCTCGTTGGGGCGACGTGACAGTGCTTGCCTGGACCGGCAAGTCTTCGCCATACAATAGCTGCCTTCCCGCTACCCTTGCCGTTTACGGTAAAGCGCCATGCACCTCGCCTGCCATCAAAGATACCGAAATGGATATGCGCACTGCGGAATTAAGAAACTCGCTATCTGAGACAGATGCTATGGCAATCTGTGAGCGGGTCACCCGTTTACCACCCGCACGCTTCGCCAACCGCCGACTACACCTCCCATGCATCATGTTCGCAGTGAAAAGGCTTGGTGTACAAGATTTTGGGAGTGGTCAAGAGCACCGCTACCGTGCTCGGGTATCAGGGATTGGATATGTGGAATTCAAGACGTCGGACAGGCTGTCGTTGACGGACCCGCGCCTCGTTCTTGTGCATCCATGGATTCGTGAGCTCTGCGACCCATTTGATAGTTTCACTTGGGGAAGTGCGTTGGATGGTGATCAACCCGAGTCTGATCCTGGTTCCTCGCCCTCTTCAACATTATATCCTCTTCCTGTCGCGAAAATAGACGACTATACCTGGGCATTGCGCCTAGTTGTTCGTCTGCAACAGCCATTCCATGCGCTGTTACTCCGACAACAACGAAATGGAGAGTTCAAGCGAGTCGCTGCCGAGCACGAAATCGTTGTTCCAGGACTCGAACCCCAGATTGACTTTGCCAGGGATATCCGTGCCGACGTCGTGGAGATATTGTGACGCGTGCATGAGGCCCCATCAATTGCGTTTGTCTAGCTGTACGTTGTTGTCACTTTCCTTTCTCGTCGTCCTTTCACTATCGCGTCCCGCTCTCGAAGGATGCATCCTGCAAAAATCATAACGATCGTGGTCGCCTAGATACTTCGAAACTACGGCAGACTTGACAGTGTCGGGAACAACAAATGCTAATGCACTCTACGAGATTTACGCATTATTCGATGTGACCACCGGCGAGGCTCAGTCGATAAACATTATCGTGTAGCGTGCCAGGGCTTACTCTACAACTTGCCAGTGGATGTATAGGTCCCGTCGTGGGGAATAATTGAGATGATCCACGTATGGTACAAGTTCGGCACCTTGTGGTGGAATCAAAATTCATCGTGCCTACTAGTAGTAGGAAATTAGAACCCCATAGCGTGTTGCTCGTCCGGGTTGGGTGCGGCCGTAGCAAGTTTTCATTTCCCATGTTCAAGGCGTAACGCCGCACTTGATACGGGTTGCGCCAGAACTGATATTAAACTCTGACTGCGCCAGCTGCAGGAAACATCGCTCTGTATCCAAGCACGACAGAATTCGAAATGGTTGGCTGTTACAAGGTGTGTATGCTAGCTGTGACGTCATCGCCGGTTATCTGGCGGTCCTGCGAGCGGAGTCCGGAGGAGAGTCGTGGCACATCCATTTTCACCACCGTCCAATCCGCGACCACTGCGCGTTCTCGTTGATCCCGGGCATTTTTGATTTTTGATTTCCCATGTTCAAGGCGTAACGCCGCACTTGATACGGGCTGCGCCAGAACTGACACTGCACCAGCTGTAGGAAACATCGTTCTGTATCCGAGCGCGACAGGAATGGTCAGGTAGCTTTAGGTATGTATCGTTGATTATCTTCTGGTCCGCGTCGTGCAAGCTCCGGAGGTCACCAAATTCTGTTTTCGTTCACGCTCGCTCCGCGTAGTCTGGTGACCAGCCCGTCCAAAAGAGGTTGCACAAGGCAAACCGTCGATACGACGCGCCTGGTTCGCACAACCGCGGGTATCCATTCCACTTTGTTCGAATGCGAACGCTTGCTAGCACTCTCACTGCTCGTCCGTTCTTGTAGGTTCGACCGTGGAATAACACCATCTCGTATCTGATATTCTAACTTTGAGATACAGGGTAAACACTCCGAAGCACCTCGATTGCAAATTCTTCGCTGCAACAGACTGACAGTCACTGACCTCATTTGCCTGGACCTCCTCATGCTCAACCGTGAGTGTAGATGGTGACATTTCGTACCTTCTACACGTTCTGGGGTGCTAGTGATCAACCAACGATCTTCTAGCAGGGTTTGTGCCCTCTATTCTACGATGGCAGTCAGAACCCATCCGGATATGGGCCCACCCATATTGGTAGAAATCAGATTCGGGGTTCACTTCGTTCAATAGGTGGGCAGCTGCCCCAGTTCCATATCGATACATCACTGTGGTGAGGATTTAATAATCCATCCCTGCATCAAACCTTACGGACATGGACCAGCTGGATACTGGCGAGTTACCTCCCTCATGTTCCAGCCACAGGATTGCATATAAAGGATCCCCCTCGCCTTCATTCATTTCAACGTCCTGCTAGTTCCGACATCCCAAACATGAGGTCCTTTTCAATCTTTGATACAGTGCCCCCACGCATCAATCTACCCAGCCGCGTTGCGCTGGCACTTGCCCACGCAACTGTTGATTCCAAGTATGTGTCGGTCTCTTCGTACATCAGCTGGACCCCGCTAACATCCACAGGATCCAACCGCAACTCTTCTCATTCGGCTCCGCCATCAAAAACAAGGTCCCCGCCCCACATGATTATGCCCAAGACCTTGTCAGCGAAAGTCAAGATGTCTGGAATGATTTGACAGATCACCCGTTCCCTCGTGCGCTGGCCATGGGTACAGCTGCTCTGAACGGCTTTCGACACTATATGATTGTGAGTGATACAACATGGATCTCTCATCGTCTCATCTTCACCCAACCCTCAGCAAGATGCCTTATATCTAGAGCATTACTATAGGGTGAGGATGGAAGCTGTCAGCAGAACGGGGTCCTTCGAGGACATCAAGGAGCTTGCGGCGAAACTCTCAACAAGCCTTCAGTACGTCATGGATGCGCGATCCGATTGTACAAACAAGCTGGGCGTCCCAGCGGGTGACGTCACGCAAGAGCCACCGTCACAAGAGCTCAAGAGCTCTGTCGACCTGTATGAAAGTGTTGTCAAGAATGGCGATTGGCTTGAGTGCGTCTCCCAAGTGATTTCATAGCCTCCGGCTCGATTGATCGGGTTATGCTCTTTTGTGCAGCATACATATCGTCCTTCTGCCTTGTATCCTGGTGAGTAGTAGCACCATGTTTGTGAATAAGACTACAAATATCTCTAGGGATACTATGAGATAGCTAGCAAGCTGTTATCAGAGCCAGGAACTGTTAGGAGTATATTTTCCCATTTTAGTGACAAACGAGAAACAAATTTACATCGAGTCATCTAGATACAGTATACTTTCCGTTATGGGTTCAGGCGATGGCGGATGGCGGTACGGTTGACACATATAAAGGTATGAATTCACCATAAGTTTAATCTGGGCTTTTCTGTTCTCATGACATCAGAGTTTATCAACAGCAACATTGAAAATCTCCCCGAGGAAGAGAGGACGATGAGGTGGCAGGGTTGGGTCGACAACTTCACGAAGGCATGTGGAACTGAGAAAGCCTTCCTCGGCCTTGGAAATTCTACGACTGTACCAGCTTACAACATCGTGAGCAACGGGACTTACAAGATACGTAGCTGCCTTGATGGCAATCCCTACCTTGTGGCGGATGGTTCCTCGGTCATTACTCAGACAGACGACCCCGGGGACAATGGAAAAGTTTGTGATGAGCTCGTTTTTACACCGTGACATCGATGCTAATTCTGACTAACAGTGGAATCTGACGAATTCGGCTGATAGGTATACTGCCCAGAACGGTGGCACTTTCCTCGGTACTTCCATCATGGACCCGCCGATTCAACCAGTTTATGAAGTCAGCGTCTCGGACCAGACACAACCATGGTCAATCAACACTGCCGGAGTCACCGATAAAGATGGGCGGGGACTGTATCAGTAAGCCGATGTCCGCTCACCGGCGTTGCGGCTGATAGTTGTCTCTGGCAGATTGTTCATCCCGAATAGGCTTCAGTTTGTGCTCGATGCCGGTGGTATTTCGAAGGTACGAGCAGCGGGGCGGTACACTGAGGTCATCCACTAACTGAAGTCATTTGTTGCAGCCGTTGGTGGCGAACAATTCCCAGATCTCTAGCCAGTTCTGGCTGCTCGAGCCAGCGACCTGAAGCATTAGGTCGGGGCTGAATCAAAACGTGTGTTTTCGATGTACTAGTTTGACAAAGGCCGTGTAACACAATCGACATGTTTCGTGCTTCGCTGCAACGGGGATTTCATCAGCGCCTCACCGATTTACTACAGCGGAATCTGTATTGGGCGGTAACTGTACCGGAGGATGGGGCAAGTACTCAATCGGCACACTATCGGAGTATGGCCAAGACAAGACAACAGCAATTGGTTAAACACTTGGATAGTAGATTCCTCTGATCACAGCCGCAAGTCTTTCGTCCCTTCTTCGTCGCACGATCGTCAAGATCAGTTTGTTACCATCGTAGATTTGGAGCTGATCGGGATTCTGTTCGTAACCTTTGTGATGTACACCTTTTAAATTTAGCTGCAAAACACATTTTATGAATGGAAGATAAAGTTCAAAGGTATCAACAGCAGGACAATATTTCACAATGTAGACTCACTGGAGTTACCTGTTGCAGGTGTTTGTGGCGAACAACACCCAGAGCTTCACCTGCATCAGTAAATTGACAAAAGTCTAATTTCGTCTAAACAAACCTAATTGAACTTATTTTTGAAGCCGAGCGCAATAAGTCAGATTTTCTAACAAGACATTTTAGTTGTCCCACTAACGGTCGTCTCGC
>JBBPSL010000062.1:2175-18427 GCA_038093555.1 Butyriboletus appendiculatus
GCCCAACCTAACAAAGAACCAGTGAATGACATCCAGCAGTTTTCTTTCGAGTCCATAGCACTCCTTTACATGCCACTGTATATAATCCACATTGCACGCTATCGATCAACTGTATCTATCGAGTGATGGGCCATCACGCAGAAGAAAAGTTAGGTGATAATATTAAGTAATGTAAAACATCCTATTTGAGCACAAAACATAATGTTTTAAGTGCCCTCAAAATATTTTGATATAATATCAACTAACACAAATACATTTTGAAACATCTTTTTGGGCCCCATAAAGTTGGAAAATCCCGGTGTGTGGCGAACCACTATGGTAGTTCTACTAGTACTTTCTTTCTTAGGTAGACTGCCTTATGTACTGCTTTTCGGCCAACTAAATACTTTTTGCACTTTGCATTCTTGGAATTTTGCTTTTAATGTGATTTTGGGTACTTTGTAGCTTTTGTGCTTTTCGTCATGTTGACGTTGCGTTGCCAGTGATGTGACGAAAAGCCACTAAAAAGCCCGAAAGGGACTTCGTGAATTTACTGATGACTAGTGCCTCCATTGAATGTATGATACAAACACTTCGATTCGAGGAAGCAGAAATACTTATACTGTGTATGGTGTGGTGAACACAAACATAGCATGGGAGTGATCACCAAAGTTTGAGCATCTGAAATTTGGCCTCGGGGGATGATGGTCAACACTTCTGTCATCGGTCACTGGCATCCGAGTCCTTAGTCCATACTGTAACGTTAGACGATCGATCAAAGAGCGCTGCATCATAAATATCACTATAAAAAGCGGCCAGAGAGCAAACGACAGCAAGCTGCTACAACAAACAAATGGAATCCAACGTCGCGTCGAGTCCGTGATGCTCACAGTGGTATAATGCAACGAGACAAGAATAAAACAAACACACGCAATGCACACACATACAAACCTGATCCTCAGTACCCCCCGGGCTCAAAGGAAGCCACTCTCGGACAACCACTTGGCCATTCGTTCTTCGTCCTTTTCCTTGGGCTCTCTCTCCAGACTCAGTCTCCAAAACACCTCGCTAGCGTCGTGATCATGAAATTGACCCAGCGATTCGTTGATGAAGACGAGGACGGAGGGGAGAGGGTGAAAGTTGTGTGGTTGGGTTTGCCACCGCTGGAGATCCTGAATAACTTCCGACGATTTCTGGCGTTTGCGGAAGTTGACGAGGTCGCCTGGGAGATAATCCTTGCTTCCGTCTTGTATATGGATGAGCGCAGTCAGGAACACGCCTGATGGGGGACGGCGTCAGATACATCACACCACTTGCATATGACGAGACATACCAATAAACGGAACACAAGGAGGAGCCACGTTAGCCAACGTGGACCGATAACTGTTGTAGTGCTTATAAGAATTGACAAGCGTCTCACAGGTTTCTAACTGTGACATGTATCTCGAGTTAACTTGCTCCCACGAACGTTTGAGGCGATGGATCGGAGAGGAATTCAATCCTGTGACGACTGCCATCATGGTGGAAAAGTTCTGGATAACTCGACATCGCTACAACGGAGTATGAGCGCTTGAGCATCCAAGCCAGCTTGAAGTTAAATAAAAGACTGACATCGGCAACGAGTATAAAGTGCTTCATGACGGCAGCTCGGCGACGAGGATCGTCTTTACACAGAATCGAATACGTAACCCAATATGCAATCTACGAAGCAGTTAGTCAAGATCCAGCGATATGACTTGAAAGCTTACCCTATTGCTTCTGCGAATGAAGTTGGCGACACCGTCATGGTACTCCGTCCGAGATTGTTTTGACCGCTGTAAGCATTCAGAAGGTCGGATCTTCAGATACAGTTGACTCTCAGTGATCGTCAACTGCCTGGCAAGCTCTAAGGGATCGATATCCAGTAACTCTATCCGTTTTGGAACAATAGGCGCAGGTGGAGGAACCGTGGATTGAAGCGTCTTCTTGATGCTCCCTCCGTGCTATTGCCAGACGTTCAAGAATTTTTCGGCAGAGAAGAGAAAATGACGAACAGCTCGCTTGATCGTAGCTAGTAATTGTTTCGCAGCAGCGACTTTGAATACGTCGTCCCCTGACGCAAAGTGTGCCATCCGAGTGAGGATTCCCAGATCTTCTTTGTCCACTACGTCCTCGTCTTGTACTATCAATTTCATCGTATTAATCACCCTAGAAAAATGACAGTCCAGTGGCCATCGCAACAGAAAACGACGCATACTCACCGAATGCGTATAATATTCTGTTTATTGCGTCTCCAATCCTCCAGCTCCTGCGAGTTCAGGTTGGGAGGCGGTTGGATCCAGAAACGTTCTACAAGGAGATTAAAAAGTTCGTCGAGTGTCATGAACGACTTGAATGTCATTAAGAATGCCCTGGTAAAATTTGTATCTATTCACGCATGAGAGCCTAGTAACATTCGTGAGCATCATAGACTTGCCTGCGTATTCGTGTGCGGTGAGTCTTTCGACGAGAGCTGGGACAGTTCCGCCTCGGACAGTGCCGTCTGGGTCGATGAGGACCTCATCAGGATTATAATGCGGGCGGAGATACCAAGGTTTTGCTTCAGCGGTCAAGGACATCAAGTAATGCGACGGTGCATCGTCACCAAAGAATGCTATGATTTTATTCGGCCGCGCAGGTATACGTGTCGTTTCCAAAGCTGTTATCCAACGAAAAGAACACCAGTGAGGTTTTGCAAGGACGGATGAGGCAAACTTACAGTCGTCATCTTCGAGCGAAGTCTGCGTAAGCACTCGATCGCTGGGTATAGTAGGTGATTTTCCACTGGTTTGGGCAGGTGATGTGGGAGAAGGGGGTGACGGCTCGTCCACATCTTTCGCTACACTCTTCATGATCCCGTCTGATTCATCCGCCGCGACATCATATGTTCCGCGATTATCGTAAATAGCTTCCAGGGCTTGGTTCGCGAGAATCGCAGAAACGAGGCTACGCTGTGACATTCGCCACTCGACAGGAGTCTTGTGACACCGTTCTAAGATGGCGGATTGTTCGGTGCCGATGCGCAAAAGATCTTCGAGATTTTGTCGCGAGAGCTTGAGGTTGAAGTCGAGGGATGAGCTCAAGACTTCCAGCGCGTCATATGCTGTGTCGCGACCTTTCCAAGATTCGCAAGGTTCGACTCGTCGAACACGCTGTGCTGCGACGAGCAATGCAGCACCGTCGTCGTAGATCGCTTGCGTAGTAGCTTCGAAAGAACGAACGAGAACACGGGCTTTCTCGACCGTTCGCATATATTGTGCGGCGTCGAGGAGCTTGGCTTGATCAACGGTCTCTATATCAACGTGCCTGGCGATATGGATATCTCCGAGGAAAAGAACAAGCGACGAGAGCTGCCTGAAAAGATCTTGAGCAGAAGTGGTCACGACTTCGGCTACAAAAATAAACGATGTCAATTAGATACAGGCAGAACGCAAAAGTTCAAATACCAGGCCGCGTCGCCCGAAGCACTTCTGTGAGCGTGTTCAACCTCTCCTGAAGCCTGGACAAGTGATCCACAAACTCGTTGAATGTCACCGTGGTCAGGTTTCGCCGTGGAGCCTCTTCGTGATCCTCAATGTTCACCCACCCAAAGCCTCTCCAAGTTCCAGCCGTTCCAGCTCCCGCCTTTGCGGGATCAGCATGTGGAGCATCCAAGTAGCCATGCAGCCGTCTTGGACCGAGAACTCCTTGGCTCCTAACCCCTTGTGCTATGGACACAAATTCGATGACGGAGCGTTCTAGTTCGTCTGCATCCGAACTTAGTTGCGAGACGTTGTCACTCGCGATCCACGGACCATCGTTAAGGACGGCCCGTGCCGATAGGACGAATTTGGAAAGCGTAGCGACGGCACGACGTTGAGCAGGAACCAGGGGTGTCTGAGACGCATTGTTGGTGCCTCTGTCGACTTTAGTCCTCCCGCCAAGGCTCCGGGACGATGGCCCAGAAACGTACAACAGGTCTCGGATAGCTGTGATGGCAGCGCAAATAAGATTATCAATGATTTCTTCATCCTCGACAACCTGCGGAATTCCAAACTGTCTAAGGTGAAGGATAACTGAATGTATGCATTGTCGTGCTCGTTGTAAAAGCTCTGTTACAAGGTCCGGGGTAGGTGGGGTTAACAATTGTCGCATGGTGGACGTCGATGGCTGGGGAGATAGTGCATGTGGTGGTTCCTGGGCGTCAGGGACGCCGGATAATCGAGTAGACTCTTTGAGACGGGATGCTTCCCGGACTACTGGAAAACGATGGCCGTTTGAATAGGACGCATCCCTCTGGGAAGAGATGCCTCTTCGGTGGTGGAAAGAGAGGGCGAGGTTTGAGGAGTCCGAAGCACTATGACTGCGATTCCGCGAATGTGCGATTAGTGAATCAAAGGGGACACCGGAGATACGGTTCGAATGACCATTTGATGCCGCGAGGTCGGTATTAGCGCGCGGGCGGACAGTAGCCACGCCGGTGTCGAGTGGGAGAGGAAGAGGTTTGGCGGGTGTCTGAATGATATCGTTGATTCGAAGATCAGGCGGGGACAGAGACAAAGACACTGTATCATTTGACTTTACGGCCTCCTGAGGTTCGGGTTGAAGACGGATGGTGACGTCCCGAGGGAATTCGACTGTACCGTTAACAGGGACGAAACCGAGACCGTCATCGCCGCCAGTGCGAGAGCTGGACTGGAATGCGGTTAAACCGATGAGAGCACCATCCGAGACGTCGTCCTCGGAGTCTCTAGGGAGGTCGCGGGAGAGTTTGCCGGTCAAGGTATTGCAATAGTAAATCTGGAAAATGAAATTCCAGCCGAATGTCAGTAGGGGCGTTCGGGATTGACGTAAAACACCACCTGTCCATCCTCCGTGACCTGAGGGATCCAAAAGTCCCTCGAGTAGTCCGCCTGGTGTGTCGGTCTTGCTGCTGTGGGAATGGCAGGGAGGCCTCTGATGCTGGTGCGGACGGGGGCGTCTTGTCTGACGTCGAGAAAGGGCGCGGCCATCGCTAATTGCAGCTGGGCGTCAAGCGACGTCCATCCGCTGATCAGCTGTCGTCGTCGTCGTCGTCGTCTGCACCGCCCAGCGGAACAAAAGGTCAAAGTACCCGCTGAAATGAATTTCCCACGACCATTATGCAAGTTTCCCCTATAGGATAATCAGTTCAACCCTCTCTCCACATCCATCATCAGTCATGTCTCAAGCAGCAGTCGATGTGCGTGTCGCCCTCGATAGTGCCGGAAACCCTATTGATATCGACAGGTCTCTGGGTTCTCCCCTTTTACTAGCGAAAAAGAGCTGCATGACTTCTTCAGGTAAGGGGCACCCCCTTATCTATGACCCGTCGTTCATACGTTGATCAGTTTCTGTGGAAAGTACGTATCTATTCATCTTAGAATGCTAATTTTCTCAGAATTACCCAGGATCAAGTCCATCGAGCTCAAAGATGGCGAAGGCGAACCACGGATTGCACTTATCACGTTCGAGAAGCATTCCGCAGCCAACACCGCGCTTATGGTAAGATCCGCTATTTCCTCGCGGTATACTCTTACCCACGTCATCCCAGTTGAACGGCGGTAATCTCGGCGGAAATACACTCACCGTCACCTCGGAAGTTGATCACGCCGGTCATCACGATGCCGAAGAGCATCACCATCACATCGAGCAGTCTGACAAGCCGCGAGCAGGTAGTAAGTACTGCCCCATATGTCTGCTACTCGCTTCCCTTTCAACGCTTTGCCCTTAGTTGCTGCCGAGTATCTTGCCAAAGGCTACAAACTATCCGATCATATCCTCCAGCGTGCTATCGAAATCGACAGTACGTGTTGCACGGAGAGCGAATCGAAGACTGATTTTAATTCTACTCAAAGACAAGCAAGGAATCTCCAAGAAATTCTTGTCGTTTATCTCCGACCTTGACAAGTCAATCGGTAAAAGTGCCCTTGGCCCTGACCAGACCGTTTCCGGCAAAGTCCAGTCTACTATCAAGGAAGCTCATACGCGCGCAAAGAGCATCGATGAGCAAAAGGGATACTCAAAGACAGCACATGGGGTATATATCCTCCCTTCCCTCCCTTCCCTTGCTCACGTGCATGCCACTCTGTAGTATTATGCGAAAGCGCTTGCTTCGCCCCTCGGCCAGTCCGTTTTGTCCTTCTACACCAGCACTTCTAAGCAAGTGCGCGACATTCATGAAGAAGCAGTTCGCATTAAGGAACACAAGGCTACGCCTCCCCCAACTTCTCCCCCTGCTCCCGCGCCCGCCTCTCTGCCGTCCCCGACCGCGCAGCCCGAGCCTTCCAAATAAGTCACCCTTTTTCATCTTATGTGGTTCCAACACAAGACCTCTTTCGGACTAGTGTACTTGTAATATTAACAAAAGCCGTTCAGAAAATTTACTAGTAACAAAATGTGCAAGTATGTATATCTTTGAAAGTTGATCACCACTCTCTCCACGTGCCCGAGATCTCGTCTAGCAAACAGGAAGGTTTGTCAAGCCACTTCCGCATGCATTTGATATCTCTATGGTCGGCGAAGCACCGCCTTCTTTTGTGAGCATGGCTTCCTGCATGCATAGAGATGAATGAATGGATCATCCCGAACCATTCAAACAGGATATCCCAGACGAGTTACCCACCTTAAACACGATGTCAGTACACCTATCACGGGCACAGAAACCAACATCAGATGAATCAGCTGAACACAAACACTACTTGGCTTACTCGTGTCCGTGAATGCATCCAATGTCGATGGTCGGCCGGTTGGTCCCATCGCCCGTCCCAGTAATACTCTCGAAAGCGATGCTCGCCCAAATCAGCGTTCCTGTCGCCGCCGGACATGACGTGTGCGGGCACCAAAAATTAGAGATCTGAGGAAAGAGTCATGAATGTGCTCTGTCCCATGCTCTGTGCGCCTTACCTTGATGGGATACGCAACATCAGTCTACGTTCCGACGTTGATCAGCATTCACGAAACTCGCCCAAGGACGGACGTTGTCTCACGAATGTAAAACTATTCCGATCCGTGTCAGTTATAGCTCGCGTTCGCCCATGGCCAGCAGCCAGTTAAACGCAGACTTACTCGACATAAGTTGCATTCTGGATAACCCCAGACGCGGATGGGTAAGACTAGAGAGTCATAACCACTGATCAGCTGTGCCACATCACATGGCAGCACCTTTTTACCTTCAAAAAGACGCCAGCATCACCGCTGTGTTGAGTGACGTTCCTATAATAAATATTTTGAACCCTAATCAGCGGGACAAGTACGGCATCAGTTATTGTCAAAATGTATCGCAACGAACAGACACAGACGAGACACCCGTAGCATTCTCGCCAAAAGAACCGATGTTACACCCTGGCATATATTTCTGATCAGTCCCGGACGCGTCGACGGAACCGAAAAGGAAACGCCATACCCGCAGAATAAAAACACTGGATATTCTCCGCGACGATTCCATCTGCAAGCGACTTGACCGTCACACACTCGTCGCCATTCTCGACGGAGACATCATGCACATAGTTGTTGTTTCCAGATACATCGAACCCATCCGTCGCCCAAATATGGTCCGCAACGATCTGATGCAAAGATTAGGAAGCCTATGGACAAGGGATACAAATGGAAGACTAAACCTTCATATCATGTACAACATTATTGTTCCCTATGATTACTATATGAAACCTGCGAGGGACGTTGAGCAAGGCTCTTGGAAAGGGGGTACACTTACATAGGCGAATTATCAAGTGTGACACCGCTTATATCGAGATTGTTACAGGCCTGGAAGTGGCAGAGGCGAGGCCGATTAGGCTAGTAGGTGTCAGATTAGCGCATACAAGCAACCATAAAGCCCAGACTGACGTATGCACCCAAACTGTAATGCAACAGTCTCAGCAACCATGTCTACAAGTCTCCGGAGAAGCTACACCTACTTGCCGTCTGGTCGCCATAGATCACCATGCCCACATATCGTACCATTGTCCGTCCACACAACTACAGTATTGACATCGCCAACAGACTCGCCGCAAACATCATGGACTCGAATGCCCACGCGCTCACTTACCATAGCTACAATGATCAAATAAGAACATATTTCCCGCTAGCGCTGGGTTAAAGACGAGATTCGGCTCTCCGTTAATCTCGATGGTAAAATATTCCACATTAGTAAACGTGACAGACGTCTTGAGCGCATATGTCCCTGAGGGTACGAGGAGGACCGTGTCAGCAGGATTGGAAGTCGTCGCCCCGGATACACAGTCTGCGTATGCCTTGGTGATGGCCGGTCCGATGTCAGTAGCGTTGTCTGCAGCACCACCGTAGTCGAGCACGTTGCACAACTCGGTCGCATATGCCGCCGACGCGGCGGCGAGTAAGAATAGAGACGAAAGCTCGAGCGGGGGAATGTCAGGAAATGCTGAACTGTCCATGGAGCACAGTTGCGACATTATTTTTTTATATGCACCAGAACGCATGTCCGCAAGTCTTAGATGTCAGTGCATGTGAAGCGTGAAAAGAGAGGTGCCTACCTGCTATGCGCACAGAGGTGCATATTGCTTCAGGTCCTCGTAGTGAAGCTCAGACGAACTGTTCAGGGATAGGACGTCAATTTATACTCATAGAATCATCCAGGCTGGTGGTCATGTCCGGATGTGCGCTCGGAGGCTGGAGTCTGTCGTGAAACCCGAGAAGATTCGTGGCGGGACGGTTGCGCAGAAGTGCACTGACGGTTGCAATGGATAAGTCAATCCCCTGAATGACAGATCGACGTCATTGACAGGAGAAACACAGAGTCAGACTGAAGATGTGCAGTGCTGAGCATAATGTGATCGCCAACGGGAAGGCGCTCCAGAGGTCGGCTCACTACACCTGAGTGCCTTGGTCAGTAAGTGGCAGAGACATACATGATTCCGAAACCAGTCTGCCCAACGACCGGGTTGCAACCAGTTTATAATTAGTTTCAGCAACTCGGAGGATTGAGTGCAACCGAAACCAAGGCCTCAGACAATACGACGAAACTGGCAACTGGACTTTAAATCTCCACATATTAGACCCAGCATTATTGCGACGTGGCCCGAAGGTGACAACCATGATTCAATGTCTACGACGGTGTAATTTGCAGCTTTGAAGACGATGGGAAATATGTTGTAAGCCCTTGGAGAACCGAACGGGGTGACATCGTTAAGCTTCGTCGACGTTGTGCGAAAAGCTGCATTGATACGTACCAACGTTTGATGGGTACAAGCAAGATTCCGAATGATGAATTGACGTCATCCATGGGAGAAACACAGCTTTAGACTGGCGATGTGCTCCGAGTCCCGCGACGCGCGATCCCAAACGTAGAGACGCTCCAGTATTCGGGAGCTGGTGGCCAAGAACATCACCTTGGAAATCCAAAAATGAACCGGGGTGACGGTACACACCGGAGTATTGCGCTGGGAAACATGGTGGGTGCCCGTGGTCCCGAAGGTGTCGCTGTATCTATTCAAGGCGAAGCAACAAGTCTGTGAGTGTTTGTGGCATCGTCAAGTCTCGTCGACACTGTGCGTGGACAATGCATGGCGGCAGCTGCAGTTCAAAAAGTTCAGAATCATACCCCGCGTACTCACACGCGACCTGCTCGTGGGTTCCGAGCAAGGCGTTGATCGCTCGCATGGGTTGAGTAACAAACTCTCAAAGTTTACGCGTTAGCCGAGTGTCAACAGGCTTGCTCCCATGACAGCAATTTGTCCGCGCCGCACCGTCCCTTGATCAGTTTATTATGCAACCGCATGCTCGGTGGAACGATTTGCGTCGGGGGCCATTGTATAAGATGGGATGGCGTGAGAGCCAATATCGTACTAGTACACTTTCAGCTCTTCTGGCCGTTCTACCTCAGCAACCCAAGGATAAACACGTCTCGTAAAAGACGCCTCCGTTTGTCCTTTGTTCCACGGAACTTTCAACACAACTTCCACTTCTCATCGTTCACAGGGCTACAGGACCGGGTGTTCCCGGGCTACCAGCAGTCCTCCATGCAGCAAGAATCAGTTCGACCACGTCCTCGACGCCCTGGCCTTTCTTGATGCTCGTAAACACGGTCGGACCGTCTCCACGCATGATCCTCGCATCGCGTTGCATCACTTCCAAAGACGCATTCACGTACTCTGCAATATCAATCTTTGTGGACGGTTCAGCATGCGCTCAAAAGAAAAAAAAGGACATATGAGCCCACCTTGTTGATCACTAAAAGATCGGATTGCGAGATACCCGGTCCTCCCTTGCGTGGGATTTTGTCTCCGCCCTGAAAGTGGTTCAAGCGATCGATTGAATTTGCGAAGGAAACGGTACACACCGCAACATCGATCACGTAGATGATATAATCTGCCAGTTCCCGTGAGTAGTTTGCAGCCAAGTTGTCCCCACCGCTCTCCACAAAAAGAAACTGGCAACCGTATTTGGCCTGTAAAGTCTCAAGTGCACCCAGATTGGCGCTGATGTCTTCACGTATTGCAGCATGAGGACATCCGCCCGTTTCGATCGCAAGGATACGTGACGTTGGAAGCGCCTCGTTTTTTATCAGGAACTCCTGATCTTCTCGTGTAAAAATATCGTTCGTCACCGTGGCTACGGGTAAATGGTTGAGCGCGAGATGGTGGCTTTGAAGCGTGAGGTGTGTTCGCCAAGTCTCTCACCGATATTGTATTCGCCACGGAGGCGCTTGCACAAAGCGAGCGTGAGGGCCGTTTTCCCGGACCCTACTGGTCTAGAAGGATTGGAGGGATGAGGGCGCTCCACACACGGACATCAGACACATACCCACCGATCCCGACCGTGAAACCCCGCTCGTGGAAGTTTCGGGAAGTGTAGTCGGGAAGATCCCGCTCGGCGAATTTGCCTGGGGAGTCAATAGGTCATGGGGCACATGGACCAAGGATCAATGCACACCTGCGTGGTCGAGGTGCTCGTGTGTATGTCCGTGCTCACCGCCGTGGTCGTGACTATGAACCGCTCCGCCAAGCTCGTGCGCATGCGAGAGGGCCGGGTTCGTGCCCGAGTTGAGATTGTTGATGAATTGTACACTCATGGTACACTTCAACTGAGGTGGTCCAGCCTGAGATTAGATAACGGACAAGTCCTGAGTCACGGAATTTGCCGTCTCAAGTTCCGACTCATCAACGCCGTCCGCGGCTGATGAAGCGCGCGTTCGTTGGGTTGGTTGAATACCCCAGTTCGGAGGAAGAGACACTAGCCAAAGAGCAGCCAGAGCACAAGAAGAGGCGCGAGCATTGCATGTCTGCCGATTTCTTGCCCGCGACTGACCAGACCCACACAGGAAGCTCCCAACCTTGTCCTCATCGTTGACCGTGCCAACGCCCGTAGACAACCCTGCTCTGCACCAAGGTCGTGCGCGGACGGTTCTTCATGTGGAAGGACAGTACGCAACGTACATATACGTGCCACTCGTCTTGGACCACAAAGACGCGCTCTACACGTTGGTCGAGGACGCGCTAACCCTCGCCAAGACCCATGTACCCTCTCTACATACCATTGGGCGACAGGAGCGTGACGGAGTCAAAACCGCCCAACGGGAGCTGCACGTCTCTCTGTCGCGTCCCTTATTCCTGCGGGCGCATCAGCGCGACGAATTTAAACGAGCCATCAGACAAGTGGCTTCTTCCATAGCTCCGTGCGTTCATCTCCGGCTTCGAGCGCACACAGAAGGATGACCTCGGCTGCGAATAGTTTCGATGCGTCAT
Organism: Butyriboletus appendiculatus; assembly: GCA_038093555.1. NCBI lineage: Eukaryota > Fungi > Basidiomycota > Agaricomycetes > Boletales > Boletaceae > Butyriboletus > Butyriboletus appendiculatus. The sequence goes on from JBBPSL010000062.1 coordinate 13,890, forward strand.
TTGCCACCTTTTCAGAGCTGGCCAACGATGAAAGAACCAGGACCTTTTTGACCCTGGATGTCGGCGCCGGCCATGGAGAGGTAATTGAATTATCAGCAAGCGCTGAGAAATGGCCAGCAGTTCCTGACGATCTACTTCAGTTGCGGCGCTGCCTGGACCTTCTTGGACCGACTCTCCGGTTATTGCGACAAAAGGAGTTCTATGTTGATCCAAAATTTCATACATCGATCGCATGGGCGCTGTTGGAAAAGACGGCATCGTCGTCCAATATAACTTCCCTCTCTGCAGCTGGGAAGCTGGACGGGATCACGTTATCTGAACCTGTTGCACCCGAGGAACAGCACGCACGATCGGCGTCCCCAACAGTAGTCGAACAGTCATCTTACAACTTTCACCGTATACCTCATTTCCCACACACCCTTGTGCCTGCACTCAACGAGGCATATGCGGCCAGGCTCTCGCAGTCACGGACGGGTGGTTTCGTTGTGGATAAGATATCAGTGAAGATCGGGAACGATGTCTTTACGTGGCCATTGAATGGTATGAACTAATCGGTAATTTGTCCTTGCAGAAAGGCTTCGCACTGTATCGTGGGAGTGGAGTTTGACGGATCGAGACTAGGTAGGGTAAAAGATGGAGCCGCACCGGGTACCTAAATACGTTCGATCACCGGCCAGGCGCTGTGCGGAATTGTGGCGGGCTTGATGACCAGCGCAACGTTCCTTCCACTCCCAGTAACTTGATCAAATAAATTGACCATCTCCACCTCCACCTCTTGGCCGCGATCATTCATTTCCGCCAATTCATGCTGTATCCAATCGCGGCGGTCGAGGAGAATCAAAGTTTCGATCAACGGCCCAAGGATGCAACGCAGTGTTTGCAACACGAACAGGGCACTCTGCATTCTCAGCCGGTCTGCCTCGTGCGTGATCCAGTCGGGGAGAGACGCGCTGATTGCCGTACGGTCGATACCCAGCTTGTCGGTGGCACGTTCCAAAAATGTGGGCCAATCCTGGTACGCCTTATCGTTGAGTTTTCCCAGCCGGCGATTTTGGAGCGTCTCTCCAAGACCGACTTGAACGGAGGGTTCCGAGAGGATCGCATGGTCTCTGAGCGCGTTCAAGTGCGCGGCCGCTGCGTGCAAAACGGGTTGTAATAGAGCTCGATAGACAACTTTGCGCAAGGCGAGTTCGGCGCCTCGTAGGGCATCTTCACTTTTCAACCACTGAGAAGGCACTTGGGCGGCCAGGTGAGTAGCCGCGACCGTCAACTTTGGAACTGGATCCAAGTCTCGAAGAGGTTTAGACAATGGAAAATCTGCAACCTTGCTCATACTTTGCGTTGAGAGCCAGATACATGTTAGGCGTACCAGAAGGGGACATTAAATTGTAGCAACAACCCACGACGACAAGAGAGTGGGTTCTCCACGAGTGCCCGACATCATTTTCTTGTGGCGGTCGAGCCCGACCCGACAGAAAGGTGCGTAGCACATCGACGGTTAGGGAGCCACAAGCATGAAGAGCAACTAGCATAACGGGCACGGGTTCCGGACGTGTCGGTGACTGATGGGTGTCGGGGTAGCCACGTCTTTGAATCCCTGAAGCGGTGAGCCAACCAGCTACGGACTCCTCTAGTGTCCGAGGGCAAACGTGAACCGTTCGATGGGTAAGTGACCCCTTCCGAGCTCCGATTGAGGTCTGTGAATCGCTGCATCGACGATGCTCTGCGTTTTCTTGTTCTGTCGACTCGACCCTGGGATGGGTTGATGAATTCTTGGCAAGTTTCCCAACACCTTCGATATCCGTGCGATGTTTTTTCTTTAATTTACGTGCTGCTTCCTCGGTGGTCGTCCACCGACTGGCACCCGACGTCTGGTTCTCATTATTGTCCAGGGCAAGAACGTGAAAGTCCAATTCTTGCAGCGCTCTGGACAAATATCCCTAAGAACTCGAGTTCAATCAACAACCAGGTCATATCCAAGCGATGATGTGACGACTCACTTGCCCTGACCCAATGTCCACCGCGTGCCAAACGGATCGTGGGCTCTCTGAGTGAACGAGATGGTGGATGTATGAGGACATGCGATCGACTTCGTGCACTTTTTTGGGCGAGATGCGATAAGAGCGGTCGCCTGCATTGCGTCTTTCGTAGTACGCTATGTAGGAAATCGTCGCACGGCGTGTCTGTGGAAATATGGAAAGCGACTCACTTGACGGGGTGCGCTGGAGTTGCAAGCTGCGCACAGAATCTACCAAGAAACACACTTCTGGGGGAATCTAGCGAACTCGAATCAGTATCGGCGCACAAAATGCCATCGTAGCGTCACTCACGTCTACTTTGGGTCTATCGTCGTCGCCGGCGGGACGCGCAAAGTAGCGTATCACCTGCAGCCAAGCTGGTGCGTGTTCTGGGTGGACCGGCGCGTAATCTTCTGCCCAAGCCCACCAGGATGACCACTCGGATGGACGTTCTCGGCCATCGAGCGTCACGTCGTTTGGGTGGGTCGAGAGCAAAGAAGCGATGGCCGGCGAGGAAATTGTGTCAACAATGGTGGTGGTGGTGATGTCGGCATAGCAGGCTGGACGCATTCCTTGGCCCTTGTTCGGGAGATGACGGATCTCGATTTTTGGTCACCGTCGTCCGCGTTCAAGATCTTCCCGAGATGAGCGGACACGACGAGCGTGGCCGCTGAACGCCGTTCACAGCAACGTATATAGGAAGAGCCTCGTGCTTGTGAATCCCCCCCCATGTCGTTCACACTCCTCGTTGGCGAGCTCTGGACAGGTTTACTCGTGCTCGGGGCTGTGACGCCTCATCGCACTGCTATGGAGGTCGCAGTCCTTCTTGCCTCTGCAGCGGCTGCGCGGCCCACCTCGGAAACCTACGCGAGATGTATAACCAAGAAAATACAGGTCTCCTCTACGACTGGGATGCCACCTATGGATCCACATGGGCTTCCTTGCAGGGTCCCGGTTACTGAGGACGGATCTCACTGCGCTCGCCCATAGCCTCTCTCATTCTGATACATATCAGCCACCAGATTTTGTCCGCGATAACCTTGCAGCGATGGGCGCCAGCGACGAGGGTCTTCTGACCACAGAAGGCGATGTGCATGAGAAGACAGGTGAGATTCCCGTTTCTATCGGCCAATCTCCTTTTTGAACAGCCCTGCTATAGCGCAGACTATTGGTGAGCGGCAGCACCTCGTTCCATGGTTCTTGATTCTCATAAAATTGTCGCTGTACTTTGCAGAGCCCTGTATTCACGGCAGCGCATGTCAAGAGACTGACCGCGGTGTTCAGGGATAAAGTTACTGAAGTGTGTTGTCCCTTCTATGCCTGTTGAAAGTATCGCGAGCAATGACTGTCTCTTGCAAGTTGCGTGATGTTTGGATTCTCCTCTCAAAGGATCATTCCAAGCCAATAGACGTATTGACGTGGCTTTCCCGAGCCACCCTGGACGTCATTGGAATCGCTCGTATGTGGATATGGTGGCCGTGAAAGGGTGGGCATTCACCCAACGGGTAATTCAGGTTTTGGATACAAATCCAATGCCCTATCCGAGCAAAGCGACGAGCTCGCCAATGCCTCTGAAATGATATTTACCACAGCCAAAAAGCTTCAACTGCGCACTACAGTATCCTTGAAACGTGGATCCCGTTATTCGTGCGTCATATCGGATGATGTGTCATTTAATCTTGCTGTGAAAAGCTTGTCATAATAGCGCTCTCATTCCGAGGCGATGCAACAAGCGCGTCACCGCTTGATCCGTGTTGGTCTCAAATTGATCGATGAGCGCGAGTCAATTTTGAAAAAGCTCAACCCCGTTGGGACGACCAACGGGATTATTCACTATCCCCGGTCGAGCCCGACTTGGTCAGTGTCCTTGGTAGGTTCTTCAGTCCCGAGGGGAGTGCGTTGCCCTAACCTGCGTTCGTAGTCCATGGCTTCCATTGCGTCTCAACGGATGTCCACTTCAGAGGTTTTATGTCAAATATCCACGTTCCTTATAGCAGGTTACGAAACCTCGTCATCCGCGCTTACCTGGTGTCTGTATGCGCTGGCAACTGCGCCACAATGTCAGAACCGTCTGCGGGATGCGATTCGCACGATAGCTTCCCATTCTCCGACATTGGACGAGGATGTTTTCAAGCTAGAATGCCTCGATTGGGTCGTTCGTGAGACACTTGGATTTCATACCCCTGTGACTTGGACTATGCGAGTGGCTATGGAGGACGACGAGATCCCCGTTCACCGGCCATTCTGTATGGGGTGTTGAACATGACGATAAGGATTGCCAAATACGACGTCACCCACAATACCTATTCAAGCGATTAATAAAAGCTACTCCATATGGGGTCAGGATGCTCACATCTTCAGGTACGCGATTACGCTGGTTTTGTTGGCCCTGACCACATTTGATCAGTGGCGCATTTCGCAGGCCTGAGCGGTGGAGGATTCCGCCGGAAGGCAGCAAAGCAATTCCAGGCTTGTATTCGAATGTACTGACGTTCCTAAGCGGAAACCGCGGGTGTATAA
>JBBPSL010000062.1:18526-32825 GCA_038093555.1 Butyriboletus appendiculatus
GGCGGCGTCCTCCGTGGGGATCGCATATGCTCCGCAACTTCCTTCCATGCAGAACTCCAAAGGCACGAGGCATGATTTGCTTTCTTTAGACTTTTCCGCATCTTGCGGTGAAAGACAAAATTCGGCTGGCCGTGTTGGATATTCTATGGGGTTCGACTCCCAGGCCCAGACCTTGTATTTGTCTTGGAAGACTATTCTTGACACAGATTCCTTTGGGGAAAAAGAGAAGTATGCGTATGCTGATATTTTTGGCTTCCAGGATCAAAATGTTCCTTTTCACACTGCATCCGTGATCTCGAATTCACAGTCGACCGTTCGGTAATTATCGAGAAGTGACCTTCAAGTAAGCATGTTTTGTGTGGCATCTTCCGAATCCATTAATTATCCGAGGTCGTGCAGTGTGCTTCTGTGGCCCGCGTTTCATCTCAAAGGAACCCACATTCTCCCCCTCTGTCGTGGTCCAATCCCTAGTGTGGTTGCTCGTCCTGTGGAAAAGTCTCTAGTAACAATATGCCCCATTTCAAGGGTCTTGTTCACACATGAGCGACGCAGGTGAAACGTGACGTTATGCCCCTATGATGTCCGTAATTTCGTTATTTCGTCAGGGGCTATAACCCCATGAGTGACTGAGGGGACCTTCTCCGCGGGAATGGGTGAGGTGGACCACGTAGTCGTTAGCTCAGATATGTGGGAAGACGTCTTCGTAACACCAACTTGACCTTGCGGCTGCGCCCACGAATCTGGGACCCGCAGACACCAGACTCATTCTCTTCTCAAGCTCCGCTCTACCTAGCACAGGGCTCGTTGTCTCGTCATGCGGTTAGAATTAATATTGACCCCTAAGAGCTACGGCAACTCACAGAGCAAACGTGGGTCATACCGATCTTCGAGTGCGTGGGCAGTGTCCCCATGACCAAAAGTACCCACCCACCCACCCACCGTACGTACACATAACGAGGTGCGCATCCGATCATGATGATGATCACATTCGATTTTTTTTTTCCCGCCTCCCAAGGAGGTAACTTTGTACCTGACATCCTTACTTGATTCTCACTCGGCTTGTGGGGGCGAGTCCCTGGGTATACCCGGTATGTGCATTATGGCGCTCTACTTCGGTCGCGCCCAGCGCGACAACGAGCGATAAAAGGAGCCCCGGGCTGATCACGCGGGACGAACGGTATTCCGGTCGTCATCGCAACCCACAACTCGCCATCCCGGTGGCCGCGAGAGAGGGGGAGGGGGGGAGGAGGATATCCCAAAAGGAGATCCACGATAATCTGGAGCGAACGGTACGATTCGAATAATCTGAACGGGGATGGTGCACGTACATACCCAAGTTGCCCCCAACCCCCCTCGTGCGTTTCAGATCGCCGTTTGCCGGACGAACGCTTCGGAAGGCAAGGACAAGCGTTGCCTTCGGTTAGGGCGGATGTGGCAGTGATGCGAAAGATCCATTGGAGCTCCGTTTCCTCGCCCGGCTTAGCTCGTCTGCCTTGATTTCCTTTTCGTTGTTTACCTCGTCTCCGCCTTTTTTGTTTTTGTTTTGTTTTTCTCAGGTTGGATTTAGTCTTTCGGATGACCGTCGCCCTTTTTTTGATGCCCATGTGCGGTGTTTCGCCACAGAATATGGTTTAGTCTAGTCTGTTTACCGGTCCCCGGTCCCCGGCGCGCGAGGTCCGATTCCCCCCGTTCATGTGCTTCCCGCTGCACTCCTTCTGCCCCCCACCCTCTTCCATTCCGTTTGATCTGGCTAGAAGCGAGCGAGAACGTACGCGCACCACGTGTACCGCCCCCCATGACCCACTCCGAACCATATCATCTCGACCATCAAAACGTGGCGAAGAACAAAGGAGGAAAAAAAAAAAAAAAAAGGGCCTACTATGAATGATATGTCAGATAACGTTGTACAGGATTTGTCATCCACCGTCATAAGAGCTCCCTCGCCCTCTTTTTTTTTTTTTTTTTTTTCTTGCTCCTCCCTCATCGATCGAAACACGCCATCTCGCACAGGGTTCGGCGTGAGGTTGGCCCTCACTTCGCTAAACAGACACACACGTACTAAACCAAATCGAAAATGGTACTACAGCTGGCCACTCGCGTAGAGGTATAAACTATATCAGGGGATCTGCGCGGGTCAAGCCCACCACGCGAACCAAACAGGTAAAAGAGAGAAGAAGAACGAAAAAAAATCATGCTTAACCTAATTTCCCTCCGCCTGCGAGCATAGGCCGGTCACCGTATCAACACGGTAAGCCTATGCGTGACGTCGTGGGGGGGAGTATCCGTACATCGGCGAACCAGGTTATCCTTTAGCCCTCCAGATCAAACATATTACGAGCTCGCCCAAAGGTGGGTTTCATGTTACAGACGTTGTATGAAGGGTGGGGGACAAGCGCCAAAGACGATGAGTCGAAAAAAATATATAAATATATACACATACACACAAAATAAAGAGATTCCTACCGAACCCCTTTCCCCCACCTCCTCTCTTCTCGTCCACCCCCCCTTTTTTTTTTGTCCTGCATGTGTCTTTTTCATACAGAACCGCCCACATTATGGATTCTAAAATCTCGATCGGAATGGAGCGGGTTGCTGTCATATGTCGTCGAAACAAGTTTCAACTGTATGCGATCGGCCCATATTCGGTAGGGGCGCGGAAGGGGGGGGGAACCCCCCATGACCCCTGTAAACACGCTTGTCGAAATAAAATAAAAAAAAAACAACCCTCTTGGTTGTCAGTTGGCGGCAAACCAGCAAAAGGCAAAAAAATCGACCATCGCGGCAACGACCACGCGGCGATTGGTCGGGTTCGGGTGAGCGCAGCGGGCGGTGTGTCGTTGGCGATATGATGATATGATGGCATTGCATATATGCGTTCGTTCCGATTTCTTTTTTTTTTTGTTTTTTTTTTTTTTTACTAGATGAATATGATTTAGTCGATGGCTAGGCAAGAACGGGGGCTTGGCTTGACCCACCACGTCCCCGCGGCGGTCGATGCAGCTCGTCTCGTCGTCGGTCGTCTATCTCTAATCGCCGCCGCCGCCATCAACAACACGCGTGATGCGATCATATCCACGCCATGGACTGGCCTAGACGACCGGCGCACCCTCCCCGCCGGTACATCTCGCGTTGGCTTGGCCAAAGGAAGCCACTCTCCTTTTGAAATAGATTGTTATATAAAACGAGATATATACACATGGGTAAAAAAGAACCCACTTTTCTCTCCGACGTTCTGGCGCGCCGCCACCCACGTTTTTTTCCGAGTGAGAAAAAAAAAAAAAAAGGAAAAAAAAAAAAAAGAGGGAATATGGAATGGAAGACATAAAACCAACCCCCCCCGAAAAAAAAAAGAGGCGATATGGCGAAACGCGGCGTATTTGATAGGAGTGTGCATGGGCGTGGCGGCGGTCGAGCCGAGGAGGTCCGGGTGCAATCGATGATCGCGATCCCCGGGTGGCGAGTGTTCTAGACTAGACGAGGTGTCTCGTAACAGGACCAAGAAAGAGAGAAACAAGAACGAGTCGCGCCGCCGCCCGGATCAGCAACACTCATAAATTAGCAAAGGCGGTCTATCTGGTATCAAGTGTTTCAATTCGTACAGGGTTACAAGAATGTTTCCTCCCAGGTACGCAGGATGCGACTATGGACTTTGGAAAAAAAGGAAAAAGAAGAACGGGGGAAGGGTGAGGGGATGACATGCCATACGAGGCAAAGTGGAAGCGCGGTCAGATGGAAGTCACTTACGACCAGATCGGATGCAGATGCTGTAGGGATACATTAGGAATATGTTCTCCGCTGCTCCATGTGTGCAGCCATGGGAGAGACCCGAGCAGACTGCACCCGCACAGCAGTGATAGCAGAACAAACGAAAGATATGAAAAAGGAAAAAAGAAAAAAAAAAAGGCTCTTTTCTGCAGGGTGGTTGCAAGAAGGTGCGAAGAGACTAGTGGGTTTAGCTAAGGTCAGTATAATAACTACTAATAATACTGTTACACGCAAATGTGTTTCGCCATCGAATGCATCAGAATTCCCCCCTATCCATTCAACTCGGGCCGTCGTATGCCAAATTAATGATTAATGTGGGCCAGAAAAAGCGGAGCCAGGATTCGACGATGGATGCGGTTGGCTTTCGCCATAGTAGTTGTGCGTGTGTTGTTCCGTGGAGTGTACCGGTAGCCTGTCGGATCCTTGTGTCGGGCTCGGGAGGAAACTGGGAGACAACGATGATTGGTGGTGATGCTGCGACGAATACAGCGATTGGCCATGGTGATGATGGCCGCCTAGATTGTGCGACCCATATGGGCTCGCGGAAAGGGACGGGGGTGCGGACATCGGAACACCAGACGGTATGTAATGTCCTGCTTGGCTTCCGTTCCCAGAGTGGTGTCCTTGCCCTGGGACATATGCCATGGAATGCCTCGATTGGGGAACGTCCAGACCACTCGATCCTCCGTGGTACTGGTGTGATGACCGCTGTGGCATTCCGACAAGATGCCGGTTTGACCCCACATAATCGGTTGACGGCGACGGCGCGTGGTTCTGGCCAGACGACGGAATTGATTGAAGCGACATGGGATGATACAACTGCAACGACTCCTGCGGGATCGTGGTGCGACGGGATACGGGCTCCAGCATGGTGGTGGAGGCAGGCGTGGTCCGCGCTGCTGAGGGATATGGCGCCAAAGTGGTAGGACCTGATGCTGCTCTGTGGGCGGGTGCCAAGATCCTGCGCCGTGCCTGGTGGAGTCCCGTGAGCCAAAAGCAAACGATGGAGTGATGGGTGGCTTACATTGATCATCCAATTGGACACCTGGCTCATGCTCAAACCAGTGGCATGGCACAGTTGCTTTTTCTCCTCTTCGCTGGGGTACGGATGGTCGGAATGACGATGCAACCAAGCTTTGAGATAGTCCGTTGTCTCCTTGGGGAGCTTTCCGCGCTTTTTGGTAGGGCGATCGACCAAAGTCGAGGAGGGAACGGTCTGCGGCGGGCGAGAGGAAGGCGGTGATGACGGAGGCACAGCGGAAGGCGGGGGCGGCTGAGACGGCGAAAGGGAACTCGACGTGGAATTATAAGAAGGGTTGCTGGGAGGCAAAACGAATTCCTGATTAGGAAAGGACCATTCTTCGGGCTTTTGGGTGCCAGGAGGGTATGGTCTTCGATCTTGCTGACCCGAGATGCGGCTCGGGTTCGGGAACATCTGCTGTTGAACGATGGGTGCGTTGAAAGAAGAGTGGCGCAAGCCGTCTTCGTATTTCAGTGGCGGATTGAGGGACGGGTGACTCGGGGTTGAGCTCGGGCGAGAGATCGAGGAAGGGGAATTGGACCAGTCGTCGGACTCGACGTAGGGTGCTTGTTGGCGCAAATCAGGGGTGAGGGGGGTGGGGAAAGAAGACATCTGGGATGTGGAAGCGGGTGCGCTCGGAAGCGAAGACTGGGAATAGGCGGAAGGTTCTGAGTAATTACTATAATTAAGACGCGGATGGGGTTTCTCTGCGGGGGTATCGACGGAAGACGGGAAGTGGTATGTGGGGGGATTGGATGGATTAGGGGGTGCGTGGGATCTGCGAGTGGCGGGCTGGGGATAAGGAGACGCCCTGTAGCGGGTATTCGATGCGGAATCGGAGGCGATGCTCGGGAGAGAGGCGCGACGGATATCGTTGCGGAATGGATCCTGGAAGGTGGTGAAGATGGAGGGGAGCTGGACCTTTGGGGTATTATCGAGGACAGGATCAGCGAGGTGCTTGTCGTCGAAATTCCAGGGGTGGGCGTCGTCGGAGCGAGGCCTGTTGTCTGGCTGCGGGGAGACGGAAGGGGATGAGGGTTTTTTGTCTTGGAGAGAGGGCAAACTGCTTGTGTCGGTGTCTGGGGCGGAGGCGGTGGAGGTGGACATTCGTCGTTGGGGAAAGTCAAGGTCGGGCTCGGGACTGCAATGCGACAGTTACCAAATAGGAATCGCGACAATGGAAAAAAGAAAAAAAAAAAAAGAAAAAAGAGGGAAAAAGAGGGTCGGAGCGGGGTGGATGGGGAGGAGCGACCCACCAGATAGCCGGTGAGCTGTGATGTGACAGGTCGTCGGTGAATGGATTGTTGTTTTTGGGATCAGCGCTGAGGGGGAAAGATAAATGAATGAGCGAGAGAAAGAAAGAGCGACGAGAGAGAATGATGGAGAGAGAGAACGTGACAGGTCGATCATGATAGATCATGACATATGACACGCGCTTACGATGCCGGATGGCCGAGAAAGGAGGAGGCACGTACAGGGAGAGGTGGAGGTGGGCGATGTTGTACGACGAGACGGGGAGGAGTGGCGAGTTCTGCTCAATCATGAGCGCGGGCGAGTGCTGGGGGGCAGCGAGGGAGGGGGAGGAGGAGGAGGAGCTGACGCAGATATGGGACAGGGACGGGTCTTTATGAGTGGAGGGAGGGGAGCATGGGCTTTGATTCGTTTGGGTGCTATGAAATACGATCGCTGTGCAAGGCACTCAAAGAAAGTAATTAGCCCTGGGAAGCTTAACGTTTGCCGGCAACGTCCCGTCGCTTTTTCATCTCACCATGTGCGAGACAATCCCGCGAGGCCTTTTCGGTAGCGAATAACGTCCGCTGCCCCCCGGACGGCCTTCCTTGTCCTCGTCCGCAGACCCAACATCGAAGCGAGCGCCGTGTCAAATAAATCATCATCACCACCACCACCACCCCCTCCCCCCGTCCTCGCGTCGGCCATCGCAACCGCGAATGTTATCGTATCACAGGACATGTCCCATAACGAAATGCCCGCCCACAAATGGATATATGAGAAAAGTCCCCTCGAGGACACCGTTTCAGATGCGTCTCTTTTCAATTTTGCCCGGCCCAGGCACATTCACGCGCGCGCGGAGCCCCAATTCTTCGCCTCGGTCGCTCGATTTGGACAGACATCTCACACAGCCCCCTCTCGTAACCCCCTCCGTCATCGATCACCCCCCCCTCTTCCGCAAAAATAATATTATATCAAATTATCACATCCGGTCAGATCTGTAACACATCCATAAAAGAAAAGCATGACCAAATCACATCAAGTCATGTGAGCAGGCATAATCTGTCACTCTCCCATATCGGACTCCCCTCCCGCTCTTCTCCCCTTAATCTTCCCCTTTCCCATGATCCCCTGCAGTAGCTGATTAGCCTTCGCCCGTTCCTTCTCCGATACTTCCACTCCGTCTAACATCCGGATCCGTGGGCACGCTCGCATAACCAGCCCCCGATACGCCAGGCGGCCGACGTACACATCATCCGGCAGGTCCCGACGAAACTTTGCGTCCAGCTCTTGCCATCCGTATTCATGCCCCTTCTCACCCCTCCGCCGTATCCCGTTCTCCGATGGCTGCAATGCTCCAGGCACGTCCCGCACCAGAAGCGGCAGATACCACCCGAGCGTACTCGGGTTCATCCTGTCAACACCCACCCGTCAGTTTCGGGTCCCGACCATCGCGATTCCCCGATCGCGTCCTCACCTCAAGTCGACCATTTCCACATCCGGCATCCGCTGAAGAACACGGATCAGCGGTTTCGTTCCCTTTAGGCGAGATCCAATCATCGTTAGCTTCTTTAGTCTCGTGAGACCCTCCAACGCAGCCACGTCTTCCAGGAAGTTATAGTTGAGGTTCAGCACCCGAAGGTTCGGTATCAGCCCTGCCAGCTCGCGCGGCAACCTCGTCAGTCGGCACGCCGCCAGCTCCAGGTAGACGAGATTGTAACACGCCTCTTCGATAAAATTCGTTTTAAGTTTGTTGCCTAGTGAACCAGATATGCGTTCGTTCTCAGCACCACTCCACAGATCTTCTAGAAGCACCACATACCTGAGAGATAAAGCCGTTTCACATCCCGGAATTGGCGCGTCGAGAGATGACTGCAAATCACCACCCATCATCCCCATCAATCAGGCACCCATAATGAAAGATCCCGTCACGTCACGTTACCGCCCACACGATTCTGCCACTCACAATTCACGACAGCCCTGGTTTCGCATCGACAGATTTTCGAGTTTCACCAGCCGCTCCCCCTTAACCAGCCCTGCCAGCGAATTGTTGTCCAGGTAGAGCGTCCGCACGTTCGGAAACTGCCCCACATTGAGGCTGTGCAGTCGGTTGTTACTCGCGCGTAAAATGCGCAGCCTCGTCATACAACCACCGGCATCAATATCATCTAATAAATTGCCATCTTCGAGGTTGTCAAGCATATCAGTCAGGCACACGTGATAGCCACAATCCACTTGCCGAAATTCAAAACCATTAGCGCAGGAAGGCTCGATGCCAGCGAGGCAACCCTGACAAGCCCATTTTGGCTCAAGTCTAGCATCTCTAGCCGTGGCCTACAGGAACATGCCAGGTCATCAGCACGGAGAGAACGGAAGCAGAAGACGAAACACCGTACCATCGGAATAAACTGAACTCCACCTCCTCAATCAGGTTGCACTGCACGCTTAGCTTCGTGAGCGCTTCCAACTTCTGCAATCCGTCCAGGCTTGTGATCCGATTCCCATCGGCTTTGAGCTCCCTCAAGTGTCGGAGGCACTGCAGCTCTGGTTGACGCCAATCAACATCAAGCATCAACTTCGCGAATAATACAGTGCGCCTCAGTCACTCACGAATCAGCGAGTCGATATCATTGTTGCTGATGTCAAGGTTCTCGAGATTTTGAAGGTGACTAAATGATGTGACGCCTGTCAAGCTTCAAAGCCACTCAGAATGTGATCGTCGCCTTCAACAATCTCGACGGACGTACACGTTAGAAGCGACAGAAAGTGTCCGCAACGATGTAGGGACACCACTCAACCACGACAGCTGGTTGCAGTTTCTGTCAATTTCACGTCAGTCCGAGTTGCCTCCTTATTGCACACAGCGTGCATGTACCACGCACAATGTCAGCGAGTTCAGTTTTGGCAAAAACTCCTTGAGCCTTGCGACGCTGTCCAGCGACTTCTTTGACAAATCCAAGCTGCTCAGGTCTTCCCAGTGTGGCTCAAAGGGCTGCACATCAGTGATCACCTGTACAAGTCTGTCGTGCGCAACTCCGAAAGAACATTCTGTCAAAAACGTCGCATTCCTTCGATCTTGTTCGGAAAATTTGCTTCTCCTAGACATGGAAAAGACGCGTCGGGGAGAGTCCACGACCATCTGGTTGCTCGGGCGTCGATTATTGCCCACGAGTTGCAGATCCTCGACGTCGTGGACTGGGGTTGACGATCTCGTCGGTGACTCCTCCGTCTCGACTGGTCACAGAACTCAGCATCGTCCCACGCGAACGAACGCAAAAAAGCTTACTCGTATTTTCAAGATCCTGCATCATCTCGGCGATCCGTTTGGATCTCGCTGACGGCGTATACCCGGCGGTCTGAGTGGGCTCCAAAGAGGACACGCTCGTCCCGAGATCGTCGTCGCTCTCGTGCGGCTTCGCAATCAGTCCCCTGATAGGACCATCTCGTTTTCCATCCGAGAAACTGACGGATCTCCGGTGTCCCAGTCTCTGCGCCGGCGTGCGGGACTTGTCTCGGTTCGGGCCCTTCATCGCAGATACAGGCGTCACACTCGTGCTCTTGAGCGCCGACTTGGGTGGCATCGGTGTCGCAACCGCGGGCACCCTGCGAGGTGCCACTGGTGTCACGTCGACGGGTACGACCGGCTGTTGGTCGGGGGTGTCGTTGGACGTGTCGTCCTCCGAGTCGAACACCAATGGCATGGGTTGGCTGTCGGCATCCGTCCTTTCAGTGTCATCCTCGTCAGAATCAGACACGGTGGTATCGTCTCCGGTGTCCTCCTCTGAAGGGACGATGTGAACCACAGCGACAGATGGACCGTCAAAGGTGAACGAGGTCAATACTTCCTGCTCGTTGGCATCCTCTTCGTCCCCTTCCTCTATCCGGGTCACGTCCTGCTTGAAGTGAACTTCTTCTTCCGCCTCTTCTGCTTCTTGGGCCGCCATCAGGACTTCCTCCGCAATGACCCCGCTCACGTTCGTGCCCCCCGAATCATCCTCTCGTAAGCTCTCGATATCCCTGAACGGATCCTCACTCTCGGCATCCGTCACGGATACGTGATCTTTCAGATCATCACCATCGGATGATACGCGTGTAGAAGCTCGCATCCACCTCATAAGTTCCTTGTCGTACACCATCTTCCCAACGCGCTGTGGAAGTGATGGAATATCAGATGGCGTGATGTGTGTGATATGAACGGGCCCCGCATGCTTCACAAATGAGGGTGCACTGCTCGCGGTGATAGTCGTCCCGGAAGCTGTGCTTGACGATACGAACCGATTTAGATCCTCATTGTTGGCTGACCGGACCGATGAAGACGGATATGACCGAGGTATTTGTGTCGGAGGTTCGGGGAGCCCTGCGATGATAGTCGATGACGTGACTCTGATGCGAGGAATGTTGGCAGTTGGCACTGAGTTAGTGTGGGTCGTCAGAAAACGCGCCTCTGTTTGCCATGGCGCTTCAATCGACATGTTGGACATATCGAGAACGAGGCTGCGCTCGCGGTCATCAGAGACCGAACGAGAGTATTTGCGTGGACTTGAGTGATGTCGCGAAGTGGACGAGGGGCGACGAGGAGAGCCTGTCTTGGGTGACTTCCGCCGGCTTCGTTCGTGACTCCCACTTGACCAGATGCTTTGTTGAGATTTCTCGAGCACAGATACGGACAGGTCCGCTCGCTCATCTTCCGCATGGGTATAACGAGAGAGCTCTGTATCCCCAGAAAACACGCGTTTCGAATTCTTCATGTCGTTTTTGATTTGTTGCATCAGATTTGCTGCCTGTAGCCGAATGGCAAGGGAGGAGTGACCACTCGGCGCAGCAGTAGACGACCCTGTGACAGACCCGCTCTTCTCACTGATGACCGGCATAAGGGCGCCGCAATTGTCTAGCGTCTACGGTTGGAATGCATTGCACGTGAGAGGAATAGGCTCACCATTCGAAGGGATCCGCGCTGGTGTATTCGCCTGGGAACAGTCCGTAGCAGGGGTCTGCGTCGTCAGATTGGTCGAAATGGTTGAGAAATCGCGAGCTTGCTTGATCTGTTGCATGAGCGAACGCGACTCGCCGATGTAATCCACTCGGAGTATCCTTGGACGCGATATAACAGCACCTGCACCCGCACCTTCGCCGTAAAAGTCGGATGGGGGACTAAGCCTGATGCGTTTGACGCTACGTATGGGAGTATCGTCTGAGACGGGCGTTTGCTGTGGCTTGAAAAGAACGCGTTGGATGGAGGTAGGAGAAGAGCCACTGCCCTCGGCACTTCCTGAAGTCGCGTTGACCGCGATGGAGTCCACCATTGCCGACAGGTGATCACGTGTGAACGTGTCGTATTGTAGTTGGAATAAGCGAAGCCTTGGATCGGTCATTGGTGGATCAGCAGCACTGTATATGTTTCCTGGGGTGCTTTCCGCTTGCGGAAACCTGGGACTTTGGCGCGGAACAGAGAAGGTGAACGGGCCCTCCAAGGTGGGCTTGGGCGCAGATGAAGGATCTGTGGAGGACGTTGGCTTGAAAACACCACGATCAGCTGTATTGCCACGCGCACTCGTATCCGAGCCGGACTGGCTATCATTGGGGTTGAACGCCTGTGACAAGCGAGAGGGTACAGCTGGAGCAGCAGTGAGTGTCAACGCAAGTGGTTTCTGCGGAGGTGGCGAGGGTGGCTCAAACATCTTCTCCAGAGCCAAAGGACTGAAGAAGTCCTTCATGCCGCCCTTCTTGACCTGCCGGCCGGGTGTCTTTGGAAGCAACGTGGCGACGGGCATATCCTCCCTAATCAGGAATGTACCAGCTGTGGTTGGGCTCATCTCCTCCTCGTTATCCATACCTGGGGTCTGTAAGAAACCGGGGAGTGGTGTGGTGAGGGAGATGGATTGTGTGCCGAACGAGGCGTCGTCGTCGTCGACCCATTCTTCGTCGAGATCGTCGGTCTGCCACGCTGGGCGGTCGTCCATGGACATTTTCGGTTCCGTTCTGGCCGTTCTTGCTGGCCGTACGCGTTGCTGGTCAGTCGGGCCGCTGCGAGAGGTCGCACAGCTTTCAGGTTTCAACTCGGTCGCGCTCAGTTATGTGGTGCACGTGACCGCGAACATTGTCGGTCCAGCTTGTATCTGTTTGGCTCATTGTCGATCCTTCCCCATTTGTTGTCACACCTTCAAGGGAGGGTCGACACGTACTCGTGGAGGTCTTGGGCTTGCCGCAAAGCCAGACTGCGGTGTCCAACTGTACACGTGGCGAACGACCCTTAGAATCGATTGATACCAACTCCCGAGTTTCGTTTCAGATGGCACCCGATTACGCTTGGTCGGCAACGAGTCGCCAGCGTGGTACGTGCTGCAGGGAAGTGAAATACTGACCCGCATCGACAATCACGGACGCTCTCAATGACATTATCTCGGTTCATTTCCAAACACCGCCTATTTGATGCGACAACAACACCCCGAGGTTCGCTCGGTTCGTGCTAGCGATCAAATATGTCAGGAGCGAGCCCTGGCATTTACCGTACACCGGTGTCCCCGGGATATGCGATTGGAAAAGACCCAGTCGATTTCGTATGGTTTCATGTCAGACTGCCACATCGACCCGCGGAGGCCCTGGGTTTCGAACATGATAAACTCGAACCGGAAATGGTCTACTCACATGGATGCACGAAGTTGTCGGCTTGTCATTCACCCATCCCGGCGCCGGGATTAGTTCAATCATACACCTTTACCCATATCCTTACCGAATCAAGTACGACCTTTAAAGTCTGATCGATGCGCACAATTGTGTCAGAGGAAGAATCAAATTGTTATGGGTCCGAGCGGTGCCGCGACCGTGGTAGCACTGTCTGTTATAATTATGCAAAGTACTGATTGGTGCTTCTGACTTGGGTGTTGATTCGTGCACGCTTCCGAGCCGCATCATGATGAACCGTTCAACGTTGGCCTCGTGCGTATTGTTGCGTTCGACGAATTAGCGTTGCCACTTTTGGTGTATCATTGACCTCCTCTGACAGCGTTGGGCTCGAGCCTGTCCAACACACATCGGGCATCGATATCTCGATACATGCAAGTACGGGTCCGTCGACCTCAAGTCAACCGACCATCCCTGTCAAGCAACAAGCGTTGCCGCGAAGCGCAATCGGACATACATCAACGACCAACGACCCGCCCGATCTTCGCAGTCGACCCCACACATGTGCTCAACTTCGTCTATGATTGCCTCAGCGTCCACGTCGTTGACCGTTTTCAAAAATGTCCCCCGTGCAAAGAGCTGAAGCCATGCGCGAAGACCACCATCACCGAGCGGTGTCAACCTTGGCACCAAGGACATTGTATCGACTCGGAAACCAGCATCTCGTAGCAGCTGTGAGTGACTGATGTAGTCATGTATCGATTTAATGAGTCTTTGTTAGCTCACCGTATGGTATTCTTCGACGGTCGGGAAATACCAGGGGTCCATCTTCTCCGGATCGAGCCCACGTTTCCTCGCTGCATGGTGTAACGCGATCCTGACACCTGCAATTTCCTGAATACCTTTTTTTTTTTTTGACACGCAACAAGCAGACAGTCCCTACCGATGCAGTTCATGAATCCCCCCATCTCGCAAACGAATCGTCCTCCAGGCTTGAGAACTCGTTTGAGGCCTTCGAGAACTCCTGCGGGGTTGCGCTTGCACCAGTGCAATGCAGCGTTACTGAACGCTGCATCGAACGGCTTCTCCAACGATAATGAAGGTGGCAATTCAAGGTCCTGAACGTCGCAGACAAAGGCACTCTTGACTCCATTCCCCGTCGCTTTCGATACCTACAGTATGCAAAACACGTCCATCGCGGCAAATGTCTCAATCCAACGGAATGACTGACCATGTCTTCGTTATTGTCCACGCCCAGCACGAAACCCTCGGCGCCCACCGCGTTCTGGATCTTGACTGTGAGTTCTCCACTTCCGCAACCGAGATCAATGATTCGGTCGCCCAGACCAGCGTTCAGCCAGGATAGAACGGGTCCCGTGTACTCGTCTGAAAAGACGAACGATGCGGTCTTGACGTAGTTGTCTGCGCTGTAGTCCCCTTGGACTCTTTGCTGAGAGAAAGCAATCGCCATGGTCATACTGCGCATAGAGCCTCGAGCTCCGGCTGATATACTCAGGGGTTTCGGCGTTCTTGCCCTCGGCCGATGGGTCATTTCCCAATGACTTTACCCGGAGAATGGTCGCCAATGCTGAAGTGCTGATGCGTCGGCCGAGGACAGGAAATCCGAACCTCAACTAGTAAAATCGTGACGGACGCTATGAC
>JBBPSL010000062.1:34644-52537 GCA_038093555.1 Butyriboletus appendiculatus
CTTTCCGGGGACGACATCTGCCTTTAGGAACTTTTGTTACTCGGGCTCTTTCGTAACTCGACCTACTCCAGTTCAGCATCCAACCAGGATCTACTTCTGAGAAACCTACCGCATCGTCGCCCGCTGTCGTCCGCCACTTCCTTGGTTTCTTCCCGAAGCTCAACAGTCCCAGGACCGCCAACGTCGCAAACGACAGGATGACCACGGCAAGCGTCAATCCAGCGCCCAAGAACCCGGCGCCCACTGGGCCAATAGGCGACAAGGCTGCCGAACGAGCTTGTTGTGCGGCGAGCGTGAGCGCACCGCATCCTCTATCTTGCGAATTCTGGCAGACGTTGCACCAGTCGGCCGTTGTATTCACGGCATATGGCTAACGATCTCAAGCGTCAGTTCAGCGCGTGAAGGGGGAGGGGGAGCTACCCGCAGGCGTCGCGGTCAAGCGTGGTCTGGAAGATGCTTACAGCCACAGCGTCGATAAAGACGGAGAGCGGAACGTCCCCGGTTCGATTCAAGAAATCATACGTCGTAAAGTCGGCAGTGCCATTCTTGAAATTGAACCGAATCACGGGTCCACCTCCAGAGCTCGGCTGGCGGACCTCGAACGCCACGGCCGAGGCATAGTCCACTGTGGTATCACACGATTGCGTCAGTGGTTGGATGTGACGACGATAGGAATGAAATGAAGTTTACCGATTCCGGCGAGCTGTGGGTTGGCGGCTGCGATGCCTGTCATGTTGAACAGGGATATGAAGGGCTTGTAGGCGATGGCCGAGATCATCATGTTCATAGGGTTTGTCGTGTTCACGATACCCTCGAACGCGTCGAGGATGGAAGGTACGATCGCTTGACCGGCGACTGTCACCACATATGTGGGTTCAGCCTGTGAGGCGCCGAGACCACGCAGGCATGACTCACTGTTCCCGATGCCAGATATGCTCGGGTCGGTGAAGACGTTGTATTCGTGCCAGTTTGCGAGGGCTCTTGCTTGTGGGAGGAAAGTAGGAGGGAGGGCCTGGGCAAACGTGGCGTTGT
This sequence comes from Butyriboletus appendiculatus, assembly GCA_038093555.1. Lineage (NCBI taxonomy): Eukaryota > Fungi > Basidiomycota > Agaricomycetes > Boletales > Boletaceae > Butyriboletus > Butyriboletus appendiculatus. Next base: position 35,677 of record JBBPSL010000062.1, read on the forward strand.
GAATGTCGTTGACGTTCATATAGTCGAAGATCTGATAGAAATGGTTTGATCTCGAGTAATGCAACCGATGCAGTACCAACGTACGTTCCACTGTAAGCATGTCAAATTCGATGTAGAGGTCACGCATTGAGACAAAAGTTTCGTACCACGTTTTCCAAGCTGACCGAGCGACCGTCCAAGTAGGGTGGAAGGAGGTCAAGGAAAGCAGTACTTTGGTTGGCCATTTGCTGAAACTCTGCAGAGTTATAAAAGTTGGTCGTGTGCGTGTCAAATGTCTGCGGTCAATTAGATACGCTGTCAAGAGACGGAAGCCACAAGGTACCAACATTGCAATCCAAGAATCCTTGGAGCGAGACGTCCAGATTTGGGTCCACGGTATCGACTTGATTCCTTGGTCAGTTACTTCGATCACAGGACACGTTGCTGACGTACTGGCGACATACTGACGATCGCCGGGTGTTGTTTGGCCGAGTCAATATCGGCGAGGAAATGAGAGCACCAAGGTAAATGCACGGACCTGATACCCTCCGAGTGGAGCGACGATCGTCGAGCCATTTGCAAGTGTGATGTTATTATCGGCCGTTATGGGCCAAAGTCCCTGCGTGAGCGAAACACACGAGTCATACACGACAAAACCTTCATCACCGATATCAGCGCGGATGTACACTTGAGACTGGTTGAACAGGCCAGTGCTCATTCCGGGGATGTACGATGAGGAAGAGACATTCAAATAGATCGACCGTAAAAGCTCCCCCAGCTGCAGTTCTTCTTGCTAGAGCGAGTCAGTGCAGATCGGGCTCCAGGGTTGATCAAGAGCTAGAGGTAACGTACGTTTCCCAATGGCGTGATTTGTGTTTCAGTGGCAGTGTATGTTGTGGGGCTTTGATAAAAACCTTGCCGATCGCCGTGGCGGACGATAAGCACGACACCGATGATTTGATTGTCGTTTGACATGGTAGGATGAATCTGGAGAGCCTACGAACGAAGCCAGGAGAAGGTGGTTTATAAGAACCAAGTAGTAGGTGACACAATGCGCGTGTCTTTACCCGATGTGAATCGAAGGACTCGTCAAGGGCATCCGCCTGATGCCAAGGTAATAATCCTTGGGAAGGAATCACTGTTCGGGTTGTCCCCCACGTTCATTAGGACATACTATGAAGCTGCTAACCCTTCGTCTAACGGCGCGTACCTCGGACTATAGGCACACCTTGTGGTACCTGATTATTGACAGCGTTAAGCGTTCAAATGATCTCCTCGGATTCTAGATAGTAAGTGTTGGGAGGATATTTCCCCTACAGCCCAAGACAGATCGCCGCCAACACGTGTCAAGGTGTTAAAACTCCGAGTCATCCGAGTCAAAACCTGAACTTCGGGCCTTATAATGGGTTCAAACCAGCCATGAAATTTCACCTTTCGTTCACCTACATCTACCCTGTATAAAAAGCTAAAACATTGCGTCTCTCACGCTTTGAGCCGACGTACACCGCCCGACGACAGCTTATCGAGTCCATTCCTGATATCAAGGGTATAGATGCGAACATTGACCAAAAGTTCATTTGCTTCACTCAGCTTGGGTCATTGATGTCTTCCTTGTGACTGGCATCAAGGCACTTCAATTGACATGTGCTCACTGGCACGAGGACATATATATTATTAGTAGTACAACTTGAACGGGTATATTATACTCCTATCGTTATCCAGCTTGATTTCACTCGTCAAACCCTGACCACTTGCCGGAATGCAATCCGTGGTACGTTGGTACCCTCCAGCATACGACATTCGTGTCGAAGAGATCCCTATTCCGAAGTGAGTGTAGACGCGTTCGCCAGCTTAGCCTGGCGATCATTGTCGATTAAGGTCCTGATAAGATTACAGGATAGAACATCCAGACGATGCGATCGTCAAAGTCAAGGCATGTACATCATGTATATTACTTCTCGACGTGCAATCATGAAGGTTTTCGGACTTAGCTTGCGGGGTTGTGTGGCAGCGATCTGCACATCTATCGTGGTACTGAGGGATCAACAGAACCGTAAGCTGCCCAGTATCCTGTCCATCGAGACGCTGCGACAAAAACAATATCTATCAGTTCCGTCTGTGGACATGAATTCATCGGAGAAGTGGTTGCCCTCGGTGCAAACTTCCAATCAGGGGCAACGGGTCGACCGCATCTTTACTCCACTCTCAAAGTTGGAGACAAAGTTGTGTCGCCGTTCACGGTGTCCTGTGGAGAATGCCAGTATGTTATTGTATTTTCCCTCCCGCAATCATCATGAACGCCTCCTACTAGTTACTGCCGCGTTGGTTTCACTTGCAGATGCGTCGAAAGCCAACTTTTCGGAACACCGCACACGCCGGGGGGCCAAGCCCAGTATGTTCGGGTCCCACGGGCGGGTGGTACACTCTACAATCTCGAAGGGATCTCAGCCGCATTTGTGCAACCTGACCAGGAGACCAGAGAGACGATCGGGAAACTCGCAGACTCGTCATTGCTTTTACTATGCGATATCTTACCAACAGGTGTATTTGCAGCCTTTCAGGCGTTGAACCATCCAAAGACGCTGCCGATGCTGACGTCGAGGGCGTACCCCCAGAGTTCAGGGGCCAGCCTACTGGAGAGCGGCGTTTCGGTCCCGTTCAAGGCAGAAGACAAGCTGTTGACGATCGCGATCGTTGGTCTTGGACCAGTGGGGGTGGTGCGTCGATGGTCACTAGCTGGGCCTGACACAGCCGCTAATACAGTTATGAATGGGCAAAGTGCGCGTGTATCGCGTTGCTCGACATGCTCTATGCGAGAGACGTCAAGTTTCGCATTGTCGCGATTGACCCGACGGAAACGCGACGAAAGAAAGTGGAAGCAATATACGCCAAGGTCTCGCAGGCATATGGAAAGCAAGGAAATGGCCATCTGGAGGTATCTGATATCGCAGCAAGCAAAAATGTCGTGACGAAGTGGACGGAAGGCATCGGGTGTAATTCAGTTTTGGAGGTGAGCATACACGGATGTCATCAAGGACTTGGGTATTATCGTGACTCATCTTTTTGACACAGGTCGTCGGAAACACGAGTGCTCTTTCGCTTTCGTACGAGTTGGTGAGACCGTTCGGGTGCATAACCTCGGTAGGAGTGCACGCGGAACGCCAAGTGCCTTACACTGGTCGGGAGCTCTACAACAAGAACGTGTCGTTGGACTTTGGGCGCTGCCCAGTACGGGCGATGTTCCCTATGGCGCTTGACTTGCTACTCCGAAGGCAGGACGTCTTTGGAGAGGTCGGGGGAGAGACGAGCCTGGTGGAAAAGGTCGTCGGGTTCGATGTAGCGGCGAAGACATACGACGATTTTGACAAGGGAAGATGTGGGAAGGTATTATTTGATCCTTGGATATGAGGTATTCTTTATCTCGCCCATCTTATGTGATCTCCCGTTAGCAGACCAAAGTGTCAAAGACAGATAGTTTTGCGTTCACCTTCAAGTTGTGTAAGTTATGACTTTGACGCGAATGTGACCGTGTCACGTGATATGTAACGTGTGTGTCACGCGTCTCGCTGACAGCCAACTAATGCTGGCCCTGCTACTACTGGAACTGCGACTCGGTGCTGGCAATTTCGTGCTAAGCCCTGCCTAGAATTGTTGAGCCAAGATATTAAGCTCATCTTGGCCAGTTTAACACTTTGTGACAATGTACATCAAGACTCTGACGATCCAGGGGTTCAAGTCCTGTCAGTGACTCCTCGCCGAATCTAATCCACCAAGCATTTCACTGATTCGATCCAAGACCGTGATCAGACACAGATAGAACCGTTTTCACCTCAGCACAATGTGGTCGTTGGACGCAATGGCTCCGGAAAAAGCAACTTTTTCGCAGGTAAGTTTCCATTCTGAATAGATGTAACAATGTCAAGCGCGTCGGGCACTGAGAAAACTACGGGAAGCGTACAAGCCCTCTAGAGCGGTCCTTTCGTCTCTTTTGGAGATCGTACGACGGTGCGAGTGGCATACCATGTTATGTCGTTGTCCTCGTGTGATGTTTCGTGTCGAGCATTGGATGCTCAAAGCTTCATTGACAGCCATTCGGTTCGTCCTCTCCGATGCATATACTTCAATGTCTCGCGAGGAACGCCAAGCGCTTCTTCACGAAGGCGTCTCAGTGACTACCACCCTATCTGCTTATGGTACGTCCTCATCGCTGCCTTACATCCCTTTTGCTCACAGGACCCACAGTGGAGATTGTATTCGACAACTCGGATAACAGGTTTCCTACCGGGCGCGAGGAAGTTATCATCCGACGAACGATTGGTCTGAAAAAGGACGAATACAGTCTCGACAAGAAAAGCGCCAGCAAAGCAGACGTTATGAACCTCCTCGAGAGCGCTGGGTTTAGCAAATCGAATCCCTACTATATCGTTCCTCAAGGCAGGGTAAAATCGCCAATCTTGCTGTCCGATTTTGCGTACGCTGACGCGGAACGTTATAGATCACCGCGCTTACGAACGCAAAAGACCACGAGCGGCTTGCTCTCCTTAAAGAAGTAGCGGGAACTAAAGTTTATGAACAGCGTCGTGCCGAGTCCCTTCGCATCATGGCAGAAACGGACGCGAAGCGTACCAAGATCAACGAATTGCTCGAGTATATCGAGTCACGCTTGACAGAACTCGAGGAAGAAAAAGAAGAACTGCGCGAGTTTCAGGAAAAAGACAAGGACCGACGTTGTCTCGAGTATGCTTTGTATCAACGTGAGCTGGAAGAGGTCGGCGAGGCGTTGGAAGAGATTGAGGAGGAAAGACGAGGAGAAGTACATGGCGCAAATATGCGTCGCGAGCAGTATGATACTCGGGAAAAAGATATTCAGGTTGGCACGATTCATTTGCTTTTATTTCGGATGTCTCATGCGCCTTGTAGCGTCTGGAGCAAAAGATCTCACAAACCAAACACACCCTGTCGACTCTCAGTATTACCCGTCAAGATGCTCAATCTGAACTCTCTGACCTCGTCCGCTCGCGCACAGAGTTAGAGTGCACCATCGCAGACTTACAATCCGCAGGTGAACACGACCACGGACGACGTGCCGAACTAGAAAGCGAAATGACAGCTTTGGAGAAGCAGATTCAATTAAAAGAAAGGGAACTTTCCCAGCTGGTTCCTCGATGGAACGATGCACGTGCTAAAGAATCCGTGGAGAAACGTAGAATGGAAGAAGCACGCACCCGGTTGAATGCACTCTTCGCGAAGCAAGGGCGCGTCAAGCGGTTCCGGACGAAAGCGGAGCGGGACAACTACCTCCGACAAGAGATTGATTCGCTCGATGCATATCAGAATACTCGGTCTGCAGTACTTGAGTCGACAAGACAAGATCTCGCGTCGACGAAAGCGTCATTAGATAATATTGTTCAAAGGGTGGATGGTATTCAGGGTAGCCTAGAGGATGGGAAACAACGAGTGCGGACCCTAGGCGAGCAACTTGCGGAACTCAAGGATCAACAAGGCGATCTCAGCGAGCGACGGAAGGAGCTCTGGAGAGAGGATTCCAAGTTGGGTGGTCTTCTTGCTCACGCAGGAGATGAACTCAAGTCTGCCGAGCGTAACCTCGCTTCCATGATGGATAAGGTGAGTATATGGATACATGTACACCATGGACGAGCCTTGGTGAACACTTTGATAGGATACGGGATCAGGGCTGCGTGCTGTTGATAGGATTGCACAGAGGCATGGTCTGGAAGGCGTCTACGGTCCTCTATATCGTCTCTTTGAGATTCCGGATCCGACGTTTAGCACCGCCGTCGAACTCACCGCCGGCAACAGGTAAACGACACATTTATGTTTGCACATCTAGCTGAAACCCTTGTGTTAGCCTTTTCCATGTCGTCGTCGACACAGACGAAACAGCCTCAAAGGTTCTCGATGTCATGTTGAAAGAAAAAACGGGCCGTGTCACGTTCATGCCTCTCAACCGCCTCAAACCAAAGCCTCCTACATCGGTCCCTCCCGCACAGGACGCTCTCCCTCTCCTTGACAAGATTCGATTCGAAGCTACGCACCAAAAGGCGTTCCAGCAAGTATTTGGGAAGACGTGGGTGTGCCGTGACTTGACCGTCGCTGCGGCATATGTGAAGAGTCACGAGGTCAACACGATCACCCTCGATGGTGACAAGGTCGATCGAAAAGGTGCATTAACAGGCGGGTACCACGACGTCCGGCGGTCCCGTATCGAGGGCATCAAAGCCGTCTCCTCCTGGAGGACAAAATTCGACGCTGACGAAAAGCGCGCCAAGGATGTGAAAACCGAGATCACGCAGATCGAGCAGGAGATCACACGCATCACGGGTAGGATCCAGGTGTTGACGCTCCAGCAAGCGCAGGCGCGCGAGTCGAGGGAGAATTTCCTCCATGACGTTAATTCGTTGAGCAAGGAGCGTGAACGGCTGGATGGGCGGGTGGTAGCGCTGGAAACGGAGATTGGGGATCTCGAAACGGAACTGAGTAGTACGCATGCTCGGGCGCAGGGATATCGACAAGAATTGTCGACCCCGCTCACGCAGAATTTGACGGACGAGGAGGCGAATATGATGGATGCGTTGGGTATCGAGGTAGAAGATCGGCGAAGACAGGTGCTCGAGTTGGGGAGGACGCGGTCCGATGTAAGCTGGTCTAGCTGATCCACTCGTGATGATTCGGCTGAGAGTTTTGCATGGTAGCTGGATGGCCGGAAGAATCTGGTAGAGATCGAGTTGAACGAAAGTCTTCGTCGGCGACTGCGAGAGCTACAGGTCAAACTGGAGTCTCTGGGCGAAGCTGCGAGCGGGAACGACACATCGGTAGAGTCGCTCGACGCGCGTAAACGGGAACTTCGATCTCTTGGCACCTCGATAACCGCTGCGACTAAGCGGTCTCAAGGTATGTGCTCTCATAGGTCCACTCTTCATACGTCTTTACGCAATGCACCCACGCAGACGCAGACAAAGACGTCGAGAAACTCAATACGGAGTTCCAAGAGCTGCGGTCAGCTTTGGAAAAGGCGCAGCAGCAACAAACGGAAGACAGTCGGAGCGTCACGAAACTACAAAAGAACACCGAACGGTACCTTGCCAAGAAGCAGATGTTGACGGCACGCAAAGACGAGTGCAATCGCAATATTCGTGATCTTGGTGTGCTACCCGAAGAAGCGTTCGAAAAGTACACAAGCGAAAAGCTCGATCGGGTTCGCGATTTCCGAGACGTGTTTCGTGGTGAAAGGTTGACTGACGTGGGTTGTTTCGTTAGTTGGTCAAGAAGCTTCACACCGTGAACGAGGGCCTGAAGAAGTTTGCGCACGTGAACAAGAAAGCGTTTGAACAATACAATTCGTTTACCAAGCAGCGCGATCAGCTCCTGCAACGACGCGAGGATCTAGATACCTCGGCCACATCGATCGAGGAGCTCGTGCAGGTGCTTGACCAAAGAAAGGACGAGGCGATCGAGCGGACGTTCAAGCAAGTGGCGAGCAACTTTGAGGAAGTGTTTGAGAGCTTGGTTCCCGCTGGTCGAGGCAGATTGATCATCCAACGACGAATAGACCAGGTTAGTTGGAATATCTCTTCTTTGGACGACTACCATGCTCACCGTCCAATGTAGGACGAGGAGGCTATGGACGAGGCGGACGACACCCAGCAGAGCACGATTGACAATTATACTGGAGTGGCCATCAAGGTTTCGTGACTTGACAGGACGTCGAGACAGTTGATGCTCAACAAGTTTGCAGGTATCATTCAACTCAAAAGTCGACGAAGGCCTACGGATACAACAGCTGTCTGGTGGTCAAAAATCGCTTGTTGCGCTTGCTACGGGTATGAGGCTGGGTTTTCTGATAGCGATGTGACAATTTACACGTTTCGTTTGCAGTGTTCGCGATACAAAAGTGTGACCCTGCGCCGTTCTATCTGTTTGACGAGGTATGCATGTTCCCAGACGAGTGGGCATTCGGGTATACATGACCGAGCCAACAGATTGACGCCAACCTCGACGCCCAATACCGTACCGCTGTTGCGAGTAGGTGATCCCATTCCCTCTTTTCTCTTATTCTCAGTGTTTTCGTTCCCAGATATGATCAAGTCGCTTTCGCACACCGCCCAGTTCATCACGACGACGTTCCGACCTGAGATGTTGGTCACCGCGGACAAGTTCTACGGTGTCTTGTTCAACAATCAAAAAGTGAGCTCCATCCGAAGTATCAAACGGGAAGAGGCGATGGAGTTTGTGGATCAGGTGCGGTGTTGGCGTCTTTGTTCGTGCTGTAGTTTTCTGATACTGGTCGTCGTGTGCGTTTGCTTTTTCAGGAGGCTCAGGCGCAGTGAAAACATGGGTTTCGCACACTCACGCAGGTTGTTCGTTTCCATGTATTTCGAATCGTGCTTTCTTTGACGTTTTATTGTTATTTCCATCGTCTTTTGTATGTTGTTCCAACGATTAATAAAGTATGAGGATGGTGCGAGTACGCACGTTCACCTGAGGACATTGGTTTCCCATGGGATCGTTGCTAGAGGGAGCCCTTGATGAGCAAAAATTCGTTCGCCCACTTCATACCTCGTTCGGTGACTTTTCTATTAAACGACGCTCGCAGTCCAAGTGATGCGATCTTGATTCTTGGCCTGTTTCGACGTTGCCTCGCCGCGGGTTTTTGAGAGGCAAGTTCGCGCTGCGGCCCGCCCTGGGAGACGGACGGGTTGCTGGGGTCATACTGTACCTTTCGTCATGCGACGTCACGCCACGCAACAGTCTGAAAACGCGGCCAAGGGGATAACATACCAAATATTGTACGAATGGTTTTGTGCTGGAGCGACTCGGAGTTGGGTGATACTGTCGTTAATTATCATTCCTTGCATTGGCTTCTTGGTGGCGAACTGTCTGAGGAGGCGTGATTTATGTACGGTCGTGGTGAGGTGTGCACAGCCACTAATCACCAATCCGGCAATACCCGAACGGGGAGAAGACGAGATTCAACACACACACACTCCTCGACGAACAAGGCCCCAATCTCATCAAGGTAAGCAGCCCATACGGTCATTTTCGCGACCCAACGACCCCGTCGACGTGTCTCGTATGCATGGTGCGCGTTTGGCACCAAAAAGAATGAGTGTTTGAGGTGGATCGAGTGAGGTCTGGTTGGATGTCGGGGTGTTGGTACGGTGGACTAGGAAGCGGCATCGTCGGGGGCACTTTTACCCTAGCTTGGTGCTCATTCACTTTCCTCCTAGACTCGGAATCACTCATGGCCACCACGAAAACGGCAAAGGGCAAGGCAGCAGGTGCGTGGGCCACTCGTCTGCTCTGTTGCACGGGCGTTGATGGCGACCCCAGCTGGCAAAGCCTCCAAAGATGCCAAGGCCAAGGCCGCCAAAAAAGCTGCGCTGCAAGGCGCCGACTCACACTCCTCGCGCAAGCCCCGGTTCTCTGTGACGTTCCGCCGACCAAAGACGTTGAGGCTTCGTCGTAGCCCCAAGTACCCCCGGAAATCGATTCCGCATGCACCCAGAATGGACGAGTTCCGGACGATCGTCTCGTGCGTGTTGTTGACATACGTTTGGGAGTGGATGCTGACGATGTGGATGCAGGCCTTTGAACACGGAGTCTGCGATGAAAAAGATTGAGGAACACAACACGCTGGTGTTTATCGTTGACATTCGATCGAACAAGCGTCAAATCAAGGATGCGGTGAAGAAGCTCTACGACGTTCAGGCTGCCAAAGTGAACACACTCATCCGGTAAGACACGGGTGTTATCGGTGGGACCGAGACTGAGGACGGATTGCAGACCGGACGGAAAGAAGAAGGCATACGTCCGCCTCGCAGCTGACCACGATGCGCTGGATGTTGCCAACAAGGTGACGTGGTGTTTCATCGCAAGCGGTGCCAAGCGCTTACCGGATGTTATAGATTGGTTTCATTTAAAGCGGCTTTGAGTGCATGTGGTTATTATGTCGATTATCCAATGTCCCGTGCAATGCAAAGCTTATGCCCCGCTCTCCTTGTGAAATCGATATGTTTTTCTGTGAGACTGGCTACAATGTAAAGTTAGACAAGACAAAAGGCGAGAAATGTTGAGGTCGCAAGTTTTTTCTAGGCGATGTTGGGAGGGACGTAGCGATCAACCCGTTACCGTGTGATGATGCGATCTATTTTTTTTACCCGTCGTAATTACATTTCCCGCAGTCACTTCTCTTCGTTTCCTTGGTCGTCGTCCTCTTCCCAACGCTGAGCTCGTTCCCCTCCCTGGCTCCTTCCCCCCGCGACGCAAGGAATCCATCAGCATATCTTGTTCACTAATTATTTCGCCCGCTGCTCTCTGCAGCGACCTCCGCTCGTTATCCCGCCTTGCTCTTCAGCAGTAACATCATGTATCCATCCTTCTGCCTTTTCTTCCTTGTTGCACTCGCCCCTCTCATCGATGCTTCCCGCTCCTCCCTTTCCAATTCCCATGCCAGGCGTTCCCTCAGGCAGAGAAATCTATTCGGTCTGTCTCTACTTTTTCTTTTCCCCTTCAGATCCCGACACGACCCCCTCCAGATACCGTTAACGGCGTCGTCAGCGGGCTCAGTAGCAGCCCGAGTAACACTCAGTTGACACCGACATCGTCCGTCCTTCCACCCATCTCGACCGACGCGTCTGCTTCATCCACTCCGACTACGTCCTGCGATGGTTTATTGGGCCTTGGCGTCGGTTGCTCTTCGCTGACGCCAACAACGACGATCCCTTCCCCAACGACGCAGGGTACAACCACCTCGTCCTCATCCTCGTCCTCGCCCACGCCATCGTGCGGCGGACTCCTTGGTGTCGGTTGCACTTCATCAACGAGCAACCCACCCACGTCTCCTGCTTCCTCGCCGACGCCATCTGACCAGTCGTCAAGTGTATCTACGTCGTCTGCTACCTCGTGTGGCGGTCTGTTAGGTCTGGGGGTCGGTTGCTCTCCTTCCTCGAGCGTCCCTCCGTCGTCGAGTGTCCCACTTACGTTCCCTGCTACCTCACCGACGCCGACGCCAACACCAACGCCAACGCCATCTGACCAGTCATCCAGTGCATCTGCTTCATCTGCCGCCCCGACATTCTCGAGCATCCCTCCGTCGTCGAGCGTCCCAGTTACTTCCCCTGCAGCCTCGCAGACGCCGACGCCATCTGGACAGTCAACAGGTGCATCTACTTCGTCTGCTGCCCCGACATCCTCGTGTAGCGGTCTGTTAGGTCTGGGAGTCGGTTGTTCTCCTTCTTCGAGCGTCCCTCCGTTGTCGAGCGCCCCACTTACGTCCCCTGCTACCTCGCAAACGCCGACGCCATCTGGACAGTCATCAGGTGCATCTACATCGTCTGCTGCCCCGACATCCTCGTGTGGCGGTCTGTTAGGTCTGGGGGTCGGTTGCTCTCCTTCCTCGAGCATCCTTCCCTCGTTGAGCGTCCCACTTACGTCCCCTGCTACCTCGCAGACATTGAGCAACCCACCTACGTCTCCTGCAGCCTCGCAGACGCCAACGCCATCTGGCCAGTCATCAGGTGCATCTGCTTCGTCTGCTGCCCCGACATCCGCGTGTAGTGGTTTGTTGGGGCTAGGAATTGGCTGCCCTTCCACGTCGAGCAACCCTCTGTCGTCGAATGTCCCACTTACATCCCCTGCCGCCTCGCAGACGTCGATGCCATCCGGCCAGTCATCAGGTCCATTTGATTCGTCTGCTGCCCCGACATCCGCGTGTAGTGGTTTGTTGGGGCTAGGAATTGGCTGCCCTTCCACGTCGAGCACCCCTGTGGCTTTTGGCCTACTTACGTCCCTTGCCGCCCCATCTGGACAGTCAACAGGTGCATCTGTTTCGTCTGCTGCCCCAACATCCGCGTGTAGTGGTCTTTTAGGTCTAGGGATCGGTTGCCCTTCCACGTCGAGCAACCCAACCACGTCCCCTGTGGCCTCGCCGACGTCGACTCCATCTGGACAGTCATCAAGTGCATCTGTTTCGTCTGCTACCCCGACGACCACGTGTAGTGGTCTGTTGGGTCTAGGAATCGGCTGCCCTTCCACGTCGAGCAATCCAACCACGCCCCCTGTGGCCTCGCCGACGCTGACGCCATCTAGCCAGTCATCAAGTGCATCTGTTTCATCTGCTGCCCCGACGACCCCATGTAGTGGTCTTTTCGGCCTAGGAATCGGTTGTCCCTCCACGTCGAGCAACCCAACCACGCCCCCTGTGGCCTCGCCGACGCTGACGCCATCTAGCCAGTCATCAAGTGCATCTGTTTCGTCTGCTGCCCCGACGACCCCGTGTAGTGGTCTGTTAGGCCTAGGAATCGGCTGCCCTTCCACGTCGAGCAACCCAACCACGCCCCCCGCGGCCTCTCCGACGGATACAGGCTCTTCCTCGTATTCATCTTCGCCCTCGCCGACGACGACACCTTGCAGTGGGTTCATGGGACTTGGCTTCGGATGTCCTACATCATCAAGCACCCCGGCAAGCCAGCCCCCGTCGGCCTCGCCAACTGAGCCCACCCCATCTTACACTGATACCTTGAGTGCTACGCCTACGCCAACTACCTCCTGTGCTATATTGGGTATTTTCGGATGCACGACCTCGATACCCACTTCTACCGTCACAATGTGTGTAAAATATATCATGATACATTGCATCGTTCTAACACTTCCCTCCCAAGGTTGACCACATCGCCGGTCACATTGCCTACTTCGACGGTGATAAGTTTCCCTTCCGGCAGTACCACCGCAACGAGTCCAACTGTTTCTTCAAGTGCTACTGCGACCTCGTCTTCCACTCATACGTCCACATACACCAGCTCGACTTCCAGTAATTCCAACTATGCTTACTTGTCCACGGTTACCTCGCTTTTGCTCAATACTGCTTCGCCGACGGCTTCACACACGCTTTCCAATCCTGATCAGGCCGCGACGACCCATTCGTTGCTTTCGGTAGCTCCTTCTGCATCCCCTTCTGCTCCTCCTCTTCCTAGCGGATTGCCTCAATCTATCCTGCCATCTCCACAGCTTAACATCGCTGCCCTTCCTGCCAACGACTCTATGATCAGCGTTCTATTCAATGCTTCTCTCAACTGGGAATTTGTGGCAGAAAATGCCGATTCTGCTGGGCAGTTTTTCGATAATATGCCTTCGATCGTCGCTACCGCTCTTACTATCAATGGTACGTTTTTCAAATCAGTACTTGATCGGCTACCAAATTAATCCCGTGTTAGTCGGAGAAGTGCAAAACTATGAATTGGTAGTCTACACGCCTGCTTCTTATTCCGGGCCAGCCGATATCGCCCAGCTTGGCACGATCTGGCAAGGTTACATACCGACCGACCAAGTTCCCGTCCTTGCCAGCCTCCTCTCGGACTATCGCTCCTCATTCTACACGGGTCAGCCCAGCGCTATTGCTTCGGAGCTGGCAGCGTGTGTCGATCCGAGTTTGCAACTGAACGCTATCCCTGGTCCGACCCCTGGAGGAAGTAGCAGCACTTCGTCCTCCACATCCAGTGGATCCAATGTTCGCCAAGATGCGATTATAGGTGTCGTCAGCTCCCTCGGTGCCATAGCGATTATGATTGTTGCGTACGTTGGTTACAAAGCTTACAAAAGACGCCGCGCCCTTGCCCACAGACGTCTCTCTGATAACACCGAGGCCGACTATGTTGGGGTGCGACCGGATGGCCAAGAGTTCGACCGGGACAGCGTCGGTGGTCAACGACGGAGGAGCTTCTACTATGCCGAAGATAGCTTGCGGGGCTTCCAATCTACACGTGCAGATGAAGGCGGTTACGATCATCACGTCTCAAACACGCGGGAGCGTCGCGCTGTTCAACCGGGCATTATTTCCACACCCATCCTGCGAGAGAGTACCATGAACTGGTGATCAATACCATGTTTTTTTCTCCCCTTTGATTTTGATTTTTCTTCGCCATCATTTACGGACCGTGTCCCCATACCCCTGTTCCCCCCTCCCATCCCTAGCTGTCTTACCTCGAGGTTATCTTTATCTTTTTTTCTGTTTTTGTTCGCTCAGAGGTATCACTTGTTCTTTTCTTGAGAAGCTGGGTTGTGTTGGTGCTCTTATTTATGCATTTTCTGGGATGCCTAGGTAGGTCGCGATGGGAGTCTAGTTCGTTTGTTGCGGTCGCCCTCAAAGTTGCCGCTGCAGACGGAACAAAGAAAAAAGACGGCCAAATGATGTGTAGTTGATTGAATTTGCAAACCACGGGCTGGCCTGCACCCCTCCCCCTTTTTTTATATACATAGAGACTCGCTTTCGACGACCAACTGTGCAACTAGAAAATTTGTTTTTTTTTTGTGGGGTTGACCTTTCGTGTCCACACTTTCTTTTTGCGGGAATCGTTTTTTTGATATGATTTTTTTTTTTTCTTTTTGTTGGGCTTATCCTTTTACTGTGACATTTCTAATATCCATACATGTGATTCCCTTGGAGGGGGATGAAAGATTTGGATTCGGTGTCGAAAACGTGTGTCGTGTGTACATGTTTCGCAGGACCGCAGCAACTCTCAAACTCATAGGACGCCGTGACGACATGCGTGATCCGTAGGGAACGACAGAGGGACTCCAAACCCAAGGTAAAGGCAAAGCCAACGCCAGCCTTTTTTTCACGACTCCGACGCCAGCGGACGCACGTCCGCGACGCTCGTCAAGAACCGTTCGAGGACGGCTTTTCCCCGTAAAAGGTTGGCGAGCGAGATGCGCTCGTTGGGTAGATGCGCTCGGTCCTGTTGTTGTCGTCCCCCCCAAAAAAAAAAAAACGACACCAAAACGTGGGTGGTAATGTAATCAGCGCGCTCGTCTCTCCACACACGCACACGTGCATGAGCAAGGGAAAAAGAAAAAGAAAAACACGCACGGAGCTCTGACCGAGCGGAAGGTGAAGCGCTCGGCATCGGAACGTCTTTTCGAGGCAAGGGACGGACGGGATGGACTGGCGACGAGGTCAGCGGTGTAGGTATGCGTGTGTGCTCGACTAGGGAGGAAGAGACGTACGCCGCCTTCACGGATGCGCAGGGGTTCGACGCCCCATTCTTGCCGTACGGCCGTTTCGAGCGCTTTGAACCACGGATCGTCGAGGTCGCCTAGCCACCAGTCTGCGGTGTGATCGATGGTGACCTGATCAACGAGTATGCCATGAGCCACCATCGAAAAAAAAAAAAAGGGGGGGGGGAAAGACGCACGGAAAACTTGTTGGGCGATTGAAAGACGTCAAAGGAAGCATTGAGATGGGCGACCAGTGCGCGCGAGACCGTGTCTAAATCTTGATCTGGCACGATGCGCAGCGATAGCTTGGTCGTCACCTTTCCAGGGATGACGGTGGGATCTAGTGTGTGGCACAGATCCGTGAACGCGACGTTTCTATGGGCGGATGCAAATCGCGGGACTTACTTCCAGGGCCAGAGACGGAGATGTTGTGCACCGTGAGCGAGGGTTCACGCCACCGTGAAGAGAGGACGGAAGCGGGGCTATGCGTTACCAACGATAACAGCTCGTAGAGTTGCTTTTCATCTTCAGTCTGGGGGCGAACGCTATCATCTGAGATTACGATTGAGCCGGCAGCGATGCTTATCGTTGAGAGACTCGAGTGACGCACAAAATCCTGGAATTGCAACTTTCTGCTGGCCATCCGTCAGCGTTGCGAGTAGGCGAATCCTAGAGGTGAACGTTGAAAAATAGCTGCACTATCGGCTGTGGTAACCTACATGTCAAGCATTGGTTCTGTCGTAGCTCCTCCTTCGATACCAGAATGTTGATCGGGAGCGCCACTGGTGATCTGAAAGGTGTCTAGAGCAAAGATTGGGTATAAAATCTCGAGAACAGACCTCCAATGTAGCATGGACGACTCCACGCAGCCCGTAGGTGATGCATGGCGGGTACTCAGTTATCCAAGTAGAGTTACTGCACGAAGGGATTAGGAAAGCACGGTCAAATTATAGGGGGATTATACCTGAGCAAGATAGCATCAATGTCCCCAATTTGAGACTGTACGAATGAAAATATGTCGAGAGCGCAAAGAGGTAGAGTCAAACCTTGTGGGCCGTAACGGCGTCCATGAATCCGGGGCTGCCTACCTCTTCCTCACCTTCGATGAGAAACACAAGGTCCACACCAAGAGCCCGCTTTCTTAACAATTCGGCGACAGCACATGCCACTGCCATGATGGGACCTTTGTTATCGGTGACACCACGACCATATAAGTAACCATTTCTGCCAGTGACAGTAAACGGATCAGAATCCCAGCCGTCATGAGGGGCGGAGATGACGTCGTAATGTCTGGAGAGATTGTGAACGAGTAATCAGGAGATGAGTAGCGCAACTATACCCATAGAACAATATCCGATGCTTTGGGTGTTTGCCTTGCGTTCCGCGGAAGGTTGACAAGACCAGTGGACTCCCGTGCTCGCCCGTAGGCAACTGTTTAATACCAGAACTCGATCACTGGTCATTGTATATAACTAGAGCCTTACCAGTGTTGACTCGGCGCCAAGTTGGTGCAGACACTTTTTCAACCAGATAGCTGCCTGGCGACAATCTTCGACATGCACAGGATCGGAGCTGACACTCGGGATAGAGACAAATGTCGATAGTGCATAGGTCATGGTGTCTGCATATCAAATGTAAGCGATATGGAGTTCGCATGGCGAGCCGCGCACCATGTCCATCACTTTCAGCTTCAGGCAAACTATTCTCCGAAAGTGGGACGGACGTCGTTTTTGACGGCGAGTCAATGTCCCAGAGCTGGATGGAATGAGATGCACGAGCGCGAGGGATGAGACGGACAGCTTACCTTCACAAACCCGTCATTGGCGCTTGAGACCAGCACGAATCTATTTGCCTCAGAAGAATGGGTTAT
>JBBPSL010000063.1:0-51489 GCA_038093555.1 Butyriboletus appendiculatus
TCTCTGCTTGCTGCATCTTCGAGTCGTTTTGGATGATACAGATGGAGTCTACCCATATGTAACGCTCTCCAATGGCGTGAACGAGGGTTATGGCATCTCGGATAGTGGCGGGAATAGGGAAGGAGTGCAAGGAATTCTTCTTTCGAAGATCTTTGGTGTTCTCCAGCAGATGCCTGAACACAGGAGCTTTGCCCCAGACGTAGCTTAAAGCAACGTAGCGGCATTGCGAAGGAGTGTCCACAAGACGCCACTGGACCACATCGATCACGAAAGTCGGCTGAAAGGCCGCTTCTCTGTTTCGCTCCACCCGAAGGCGCGATGAAGGCATGCAAGTCTCGCCATGCTCGCTCTCACATTGGTGGAGCCATGCACGTAGGAGTTGTGTATTCACTTGTGTGGAAACGTATCTGCCCCCGATGGTGTCGAGGAATCCTTGTTCCGTTTGCGGGGAGGCCGCAGTTCTTCTTCCTGCTTCGGCGCAGGATCTGGCCTTCACCTTGATCCGACTATTTAGTATCAACTTGTTCGAAACCTAGTTTTGGCTAACCTGGAAAACCTGGATGTAGTGGCTCGACTGGGGACCTCTCGCTTTCGCTTTCATTTCCCAAGGAAGGGAGGGCCCAGTGAATCGATTTTCTGTGAGCGGGTCGAAGAGAACGGAAAGCTGTGGGAGATGGAAATGCGTCATGCTGGAGTTTCGAGCCTTGACGCCTCTCGGTAACTTGAAGTTGCAAAACTCTTCGGTTTCCTTCACAGAACATCCACCTTTGAGGTTGGGCTCTTTATCTAGGCCTTCGGCGACGAGTTTGCAAAAGTCGCAAGTGAAGCGCCGACGCTTGATTTCATCTATGGATCCTAGAGGGAAGAAAGCTGCATGTGCGCCCTCGATTGGAGGTGTGGAGCACGGTAACGGGTCGTGGCAGGGATAGATAGGCTGTGTGAAGCGTTGTTTGTTGAGTTTTGAGCAGACCTCACAGAGTCTCGCAATCGACTCTGAGGATACCATGACTTGATCGATGGCAGTCTTGAAGGTGAACCTGACGGACCTGGCCAGTGCGAGGTGGGCCCATGTTGTACTGACGTGGCATCACCGCTTGACAAGGTCTTGACGTGGCATCGACAGTAGCAACCTCATCGCAGTTGAAGTTTGATCTCAAGTTTCAACACAGAAATTTGGTTAGGGTTATGGCGTCCTGACAACACATGACTCACATGCTGGCCGCAACGCTGAGACACCTTGCCGCCGCATGGCCACCTTGCGGAACAAAGTGACTGGAAACTCCACAGTCAACTCCCTCATAATACATACCGATAGCCCTGAAAGTATGTTATACTAAGTATGTGTTATGAGGGAGTTGACTGTACGACTATCAATCAATCAAAAAAGTTTTAGATGATAGGATTCTGAGCGACTGGCATGCACAATTTGGTTCAACAGGCGTGTCTGGGCTATGGAAGAAGGACCATTTTGGAAAACACCGTGTTGATAAAGGCCGTGTTGGGATCTCTGAAACGTATTAGTAATATGAACCCGTTCCTGTGTCACGAGCTACAATCTTGAATGTGTCGAGCAGAAGGTGAGAACTCAACTAAACAGAAGCCTCTGCCAAGCAGTGTAACTCACTGGTCTACAAGTAAGGTTCCAGCTTGGCAACTCACACTGCACTGGGGATACTCAGATGAGCGATCTCTCTGCTTCATCCACACCCAGTCTCGAGTTGTCCGGGTTCAAAGTGGGTATCGTTTCCCCGCAGTTCCGAATCGTACTTCGTCTTGGGAATGTCGCATGCGATATGATTTTGCTATCTGACACGACAACCAACTCGCCCTAACCACAAGGCTCGGGTCCCCAGTCGTGGCTCCTGGAGATAGTAGGTCCAAGTTTAGCTTTCCAAGGCGCGAATCTACAACCTGGAGGACCTCAGCCCGATCAAATGAGTTTCCAGCTTCTCACAAACTCACTGAATCCGACATAATAACTGGCCATGGACCAACTGGCGCCATGGAGATTGCAATGGAGCGCACAACCCATCCACCTGCCTCGCGACAGTGCCAGGAATTACCAGTTAGTGTTGTCATTCCGGAACGTTCCAAGATTAGAGTCGTTCGGAGTTTGAATTCGGGTAATTCTAGGGACGGACTTTTCTCGTCACACTAGCGCCGCTGTTTGCAAGCCTCAAGCTTCAAGCTCGGCGTCTTGCAATTTAATGGAATATTGTTTGTTTGCTGATCCACTTCCGTCGAGCCGCAGCCAGTTTGTCGATTTTCAGTCGGAGATGTGTATTTATTATACGTCCGCTCAGTGTATGCCGAACAATTCCGACGCTCGACGTCACGGTGGCCGGAGAAGCGTTTGAACTAATGTGCCAGTGACTGCTGCCACTACCTGGACCTGGAAACCGGAGCAGGAATCCTTTCGCACAAATCACGCACGACCATTCCAGAAGCCAAGGCGTCGGAGATGAAAAGAAGAGAACACTTCTAATAAGGGTGTTGTCCAGACAGACCCCCAGTGGCCACAGAGGCATTCGCCGAAACCTTTCTGTGCCAGATATTCAGTGATCGAACGTGTGTCCCAGGAAGAGGCAGCACATCTCATTCGAGGAATATCACGAGTTTGTTTACGTCCTGTGGTTCGCGACAGTGTTGCAGCAGCAAATCTTAAGGGTGTGATATAGTGGAGGCCATGAAGAAACTCGTAATGTAACAGTGCTTCGCAAAGTCGTGTCTGATGGCAGCGAGGCCGACTGCGAGAAACCCCAGCGTCCGCTATCAAGTATGTGATCCGGTGAGTCATCTCCCAGTCCACATCGCAGGTCATTCGATATCCACAGTGAAACAAGTTTGCGAGGCTGACTTATTTGGGAATGTGAGCTAGCTTGGGACCAGGGCCCAGCATCTAAAGCTCACTTCTTACCGTACGTATGAGCTTCATTCCTGCCGGACGCTGGTAAAGGCATTTGAACATAGGGCAAAACAAAAGTCACTGCAACGCGAACTGCACATTTCCGCAGGCAGGCGATCGCAACCAGAAACAACGTTAAAAAGATAAGTACGCCATCTTGACGGAGAACAACAATGACCCTTCAACGTCAGTCAGCAACGCTACCGCCTTCGTGAACACCCTCATTTTTGTGCCCATCCTGAACCGCCTCAGTCTCATAACCATCCCGACCATCGTAGCTTGCACCATTGTCGCCTTCATGTCCGTTTCCACCTGTGGGGCCTCACTCTCACGCCCTACGACAGCAATTCAGTAAGCAGAACACATCGCACTAAAATCTCCAGGATCTCCTACTCAGGTGTAGGCTTCAACGGAAAGGTAGATTGGGGTGACCACCACGATGGCGGCGACAATCGTGAGTGCCGATACACCCAGCGCCAAGGGTATAAGCATCACCGTGGCGATCGTTCTGTCACGGATTAGCATATCAAGGCGATCCCAGTGCCGGATGTGCGGCAGCACCGTGTCATCAATTGACATGAGACCTTCTTCCGAGAGCTCCTCATCGACGGCTTTGATTATCTTGTCAAGCATATCGATCACGTCAGTTAATGCGATTCTCAGCACTTCGCCCCGTCACACAGAAACTGGGGCACAATTAACCCCGGTTTGGAGTCTTCACTCGCCACACTAATGTGCCCGCCTCATTAGCGAGGTTCCCGGATAGATGGAGATGCTTCAAACTTCTGTGTTGCAACGTCACCAGGAAAACCCATTTATGAGTGACTACACAATTGTACTGTATGCCACCGAGCAAGAACCTCTCACTCCTGGCTTGTCACGTTAGTTACTCTCGGCATATCCTGGGTATACATAATTCCGACACCCATAGGGCTTCCACCGTCGCGGTCACCTGAAGGACCACCATCATGTCCAGCCGGAGCACCCTCGCCCTCATGGACAACCCCAACAGCCTCAACCCCGTGCTCACCACGAGCAGCCTCGGCGCTGTGTATACCAAATCCCTCACGCAGACTATCCAAGATACGGGTATTCTGATGGATTGACAGTAGCCGTCTGAAGAACCTAGATAAGTTCGTCCGCGTCAGTATCATCATATTGACGAAAACAAAAAAGGCTCTCCGATACGCACTCGTACACCCGGACAGATAAGTATATCGGCGTGAGTACGACCACGGCGAGGATCGCCAGCGCCGAGACGCCGAGTAGGGCTGGGAGGATGGTTACAACTGCTACCGCCCGATCGCGGAGCAGCGTCACGAGTCGGTCCCAATGCTGAATGTGGGGCAACACCGCATCCCCGATCGACATGAGACCCTCTTCCGACAGCTCTTCGTCGACGGCTTTGATCATCTTGTCAAGCATATCCATGATGTCAGCTGAGATAAAACAAACACATATTCCAGTACCCATTCCGATACGAAAAAAGTCGGCTCACTTCGGTTTGGAGTCCTGACGCGCCACGGTGACGTGTCTGCCTCCTCGACGAGCGTTCCGGATAGATACAAATGTTTCAAACTGCCGTATTGCATCGTCTCGCGCGTATGGTCCCGCAGTACCTCTGAAATAAGACATCATCACATCAGTTTCATCGTCTCGGCAAGACGGCGAATAACACTTGCTATTCTGCGCCAAAATACGCAGCGCGCATGCGGGCCCCAGCATCCACGAAGGAGGCCTGGACGGCGCATCTGGTGAGGTGGGTGACCGAGGGTCTGTAGGCTCCGTGGTCGTGGCAGCTGATTGTGTTTGACCTTCGCTGGGGGAAGTTGGGCTCGCTGGCGTTGCAGCTGGCACAGGTGGCTGTATGGGCAGATAACCATCCGGGAGAAGCATCTCGATGATCTCGTCCATCTGGGGGAGAATGGCCGCCACGCCGTGCTCTAAAGTCATAGAACTCAGAGAAAACCTTCAGGATGGCGATGACGCATACCCGTCTGAGCCAACGCAGAGAGAATTGTCACACCCGCTTTCTGAGCCTTCCATGCCGAGTTCCGTAGATGTTCCAAACTCTTGGCGACAAGCTCGCGAGTCCACGGGCCGTCCTGTTCTAGGAGGTGCCTCAGCTACGATGCACTAATCTCGCCATTCCAAAGACGTACCAAAGGACCGGAAGATGTCCAAACAGATCAGGCTTGTCCGAATCTCCTTCGCCTTGCCCTTTCCTAGCTTCGTGTTCAGAACCTCCGTGATGTTGTATTTTTTGATCTTTTCCCGCAGGTCGTCTGACTCACATAGATCAGTATGCGAGCATGAAGAATGACCGGGGTGGTTCGTTACCGTGTTGCATAAAGTCACCGAAGATTTGGAACCCTTCGACTTGGCCTACAGCATCGTCGAAGTAGTCCAGTCTCAGCATCCCAACGATATGTTTCGGAAGAAGTTCGTTGTCCTTGATGGACTCCTTCATGTCGCCTAGTGCGATTCTGAGCTACGGGAGTCCTATCTTACGCAATCCTACTCACCGTATTTCAAACAGACAGACAACGCATATGCAGCGAGCAGTGCGCTGTCCCTTCGCTGCAACTGTTTGACAAAGACGCCCAACAGGTTGATCTCGCAAAGATAAGTGCGGATGATGTCAGCTGATGAACGGTGAGCTCGTGCATTCGGTGCGTCAAACCGTAGGCTTACTTTCGCACAGCTTCAGAAGGGTCATCGTCGCAGCGGTACGCTCCCGAGCATTCCCCTTCTGAACAGCCTTTTTCAGTTCTCCAAGGAGTTTTCTTTGTTGGTCAATGAGCGCCGTAGCGTCTGATACGAAGAATGTCAGGGTTGAACGTTGAACCACGTTAGCAATGCCCTGATGAACGTCAGTGATCACTCACCGAGCCCGAAAAGACGACGTAGTATCTGTTGTCCAGGATCTACACCGCTACCTTGTCCATCAGCTGCATGGTGTCTGTTGGGGTTTAAGCGGACCAAGGCACTAGCGAGATTAGCTCGAATGCGTGAATCGTGAATGTCTAGTTGGTCTAAAACTCGCAATGTCAGACGAGAGTTCAAGTTCAAGTTCAAGAACGTACTCCTTACCTGGGTCATGCAGATCGTACAGGGCAAGTAATATTTCAACAGCGAGAAGACCAACTAGTCGTTCATCTTCTCTCGCCAACTCTCTTATCCTAGGTTTCACTAAGGTGCACACAGATCTCGCTCTCTCTGCACGCCGCTACTGAGTTACTATAGCTTACTAACAAAGGTGAGATGCTTACCTTCCGGTATTCGTGCGAGGGTCAACACCATACGCAGTGCGGCAGTCAAACGGTGGGGGCCTACAAATATGATACACATATCACCATGTAGTCCCAACCACAAGTGTGGTCCCTACCTTTGACTTCTAATATCCGGGAGAGTCTGCGCACGTTAGAATTCGAACAATTGGCCCCGAGTTTCTCGATGATAGTTTGTCGGGTATCCTCTAACAAACCCTAAATGAATCGCTAGATGCACAATAGTCACCAACGTACCGCATCGCAACAAGCAGGTCAGGCCGTCCATCGCCTGTCCAAAATTCCCTCCTGGTTGTTCAACGATCACATCGAGTAACTTCACAAGAGTTTCCAAGACATCCTGGGTGAGAATGCGCTGTCGCAAAATCTCGTGTTTCGTCAGGGGTCTCAAGAGAGCAACCACTCTGGGACCATCACGATGTTTATGTGCAGCCAGAATAGCACTAAGACAATTCTTCGCATCATCGAATACATCTTGTTCAATGCGAGGCGGCGCAGGACTCTTTGGGTGCTCCTCGGAATCGCAAGCTGTGATGAAAGATTATATAGGAGACGACGTACGTGTTTAAGAAAGGACACTCACCAGCTTCGTAATAGGCGACAATAGTGACAAGCCTAACAAGCGGTGCACACTCGCGGTTGTGGATGAGGTTGATAAACTGGTCTTGCCAATGAGGCACGTTCCTGACGCATTGCTTTCCCTCCTCTGAAGACAGAGGTGGCGTGATTATCGAGCGGAAGAAAAATGTAAAGAGACCTTACTGAATCGCAGCATGAACAATAACCTGTCGAGGTATATTGGAGCAACTCCTTGCTGACTACCCAGGTAGGTCATCAGCTCTTGTGCTGCGGTATCGTCGAACAAGCCCGTCTCCCAGATTTGGCTGTCCAGTTCTGTATCTTCGAGTTCACCGTGTATGGTGGGAATGTCGAAACCCTCCCCTAGCGTTGCCTGTGGACTATACGCGTTTGCAAACAAAATGGAAGCATGGACCTTTTGACCGGGTATGATACGACGTGGTTGCAGCCGATGCAAGCTACAAAACGTGAGATCAACAACACGAACCTGCAAGACACTTGAAGTCTCACCGTCGAGCATCATCTCCAGCACCACTAAAGGATACTTGTTGCTTGATGGGCATATATTCAATGGCTCGCCATGCACGGGTCATCGAGTTGCTGATGCCAAAATCAAGGTCGTCCGGAACCCAAACTATATCTGTCGGCTGCAACACGAGACCACATGCAGCGGCCTCTCGACGCATCCACAGCAGGGAGACGTTGCCAGCCTGATGAGGCTTTCCAGGTCTGTTCTTACCACCTCTGTACGAAGTATGTCAGTATCATAGGAGTGGGTCTCGACGGCATACCCACACGTCTGAGTGACTGCCGGCAAACCAGACTTCCTTGATCTCGGTAGTCTTGTTCCTGCTTCTTCCAGAGAAACTAGTGCCATTGTCGCTCACAGTTGACTCACGCCGGTCGCTCGCAGGAGTTGCAGTATGCTCAGCATCAAGGGAGGTAACGATGTACTTGGACCTCCCGTCATTCGTTTGAGCGTTCATTTCGTGGAAATACTCTGGCATGAACTTGACCCGAAGCTCATCGAGAGCAAGCGCGTGTCGGAAATGGCAAGCATGTGCTGCGGACGAAGAAGTCGAAAGGAAGACGTCCCCTCTTATCATCCCCACGGAGGAAACAGTATCCCTGACCGAGATCAGCTGAGGCATTTTCGATTGAGGAATGAAGATGTTAAACTTACCATACTCCGACGAAGTGCACTCCCAGGTCCTTCCAGGAAAACGTATTCTTGAACTCTCTAGCAATTTGCCTTGTCTTCGGCTTTCCTGAACGAATCGCTTCATAGTGATCGTAAGCCCTGTCTGGTGGTCCGTCAAGCTCACACAAGCCATGCAACGGTTACCCACGTTCCAATCTGTTTCTCCGTTGGCGTCCTTATCAAGCCGACCTGACGCACGTGCTTAGTTCTACGTGATGATCAAAGCAACCGACTCGGATTGGCCCATACCTCATGTATCATCCCCGCGAGAACCCGCACTTGATATGCACCTCGAGAGAAACCTATACGGCAGTCATTAGCTGCGAGAGCTTTGACGAAGAACCAAACTCACCCAAGAGGTATATTTGGTCTCCTTCTTGATAAGTTCGTGCTAGCCAGCCATACGCATCCTTAACAATTTCCTCCATATTCCTGCCATAAAGTATTTCATTGCGTCGAAAAGCAGATAATTATAACGAGTACGAACCATGCAACCGCCATGTCGAATTTATCAGAGACTGCTCTTTCCATGCGATTAAATATATGCAACGACTTCGGCCGTGTGCCAATTCCACTGGAATAATATGCATATTGTTCTGGATGGGTCGTCTCCAGATCGATCTTGGCGAATAGTTTCACCACATTGGTATTCTGTCCATAGTCGTGAGCTGAGAGAAAGACACTACAGAGGTACGGAACAGTTACATTCTGACCAAATTGGTTAGAAGTCCCATCGATGCATACAACTAGGTTCCTCGCGTTCTCCCTATGTCGGGCATTGCACTGAGTACATCTGGAGAACGAAGCCCGGAAAGGTGACTTAATCGTCGACGTGGCCGCGTGCTCAATGTGAGGAGAAGTGCTAGGACTCTCAGTGGCCATGGTGGATGTTGAAGGGGGACCCGAAATGAGCAACGTTAGCAGGTATGTGCGCTAAAATAGCGCTAGAGCGCGAGGAATCAGGGTCGCGATACGCCTTATGGCAGCCTTGATTCGTAACATACTGTAACCTAGCCGTGCGGCTAGAATGTGTGGCTCAGTGAACCTAAGTATGCCAGTCAGGCGTGCAATATGTAATTCATAGTTTCGTTATCCATGAGGTCTGCAACGCACATCGTTAGCTCTCCTCGGATCATACTGATGAACCTCATGACAAGTTCGGCATAGAACTCACCCGATGAGAGATATCAATGATCGCAGATAATTTGTAACGCTGCTTCAATGAAAGGTGCCTTTCGAATTGTTAGCTGGGTTGCTTTGGTGTTGAAATGGTCCAAGAGATGTGTCAACATACGACTCACATGCTGGCCGTAACGAGACATGTTGATAAAACGATCTTGCTGCCGCATGGCCACCTTGCGAAACTGTTCATTTCCCACTATTAATCAATCAAAGAAGAGTAAATTGATAGGATTCTGAGTGACTGACTACACCAACATTGTGTGCAAAATTTGGCTAAACCTGTCTGGACTATGGAAGAAGAACCAATTTGGAAAAGGGCGTGTTGATCAGAGATCGGAGCGCTCGAGCCCTGAGTCATTGTTCATGGAGGCCGAAGCTTAAGTATCTCTGAAAGGTGTCAGCCTTCAGCAAATTGAACTCGTTGCCGTCACCCGTGGGACGGAGCTGCGCGATCGATAACTTCACCAAACACAAGCCTCCGCCAATTACCGGCGTAACCAACTGGTCTAAGTACAAGGTTCCGAATTGGTACTAACCGCATATTCGGATGAGCGGCTTCAGAAGATCTGAGAGCTTTCCACACCCACTCTCAAGTTATCCGGGTTCAACTTAGTGGGCATCTTTTCCCCGCAGTTCCAAATCGTACCTGATCTTGTAAATGTTGCATGCAATATGATTCTGCCGCATCTGACACGAAAACCGATTCGCCCTAACCACAAGGCTCGGGTCCGGCTCCTGGAGATAGGCTTTCCTGGAGCACTGCGGCCGGATCGAGTTTCCTGGAAGCTTTTCACAAACTCACTGAATCCGACATGATAACTGCTCATGGACCAACCGGCACCGTGCGCATTGTGGAGCGCACAACCCACCTACTACTCTCGACCACTTCTATCATAGTACAGCCTTCCGGAACATTGTCGCCTCCGAGACTGGAGTCATTCGGAGTTTGAATCCGGCTAACCCTAGGGTGACGGGTTTGTCTCGTCACACTAGCACCGCCATCTGCAAGCCTCAAGCTCGTCGTCTTACAGTACAATTTTGGAACGCTATCTGTCCTCTGATCCATTTTCGCCCCTTTCGAAGGGACCAAGGAGTTTAGTTGTGGTGAACCACATCACCTGCCAAATTGGGCGGTTTTCAGTTGGAGATGCAAATTTGATGTCCGTAAGTTATACCCCGAAAAATTCCTGACCCTGGGGAGAGGCGTTTGAACTCGTCCGAATCACTAGGCTGTCACTGGCTGGACCTGGAAACCGGGGCAGGTTGAGCATCCTTTCACACAAATTGTGTATGACCACCCCAGAAGCCAAGGCGTCGGAGATGAAAAGAAGAGAATACTTCCAATTGAGCTTTGAACCTCTCGGGGTGACCAACTCTCCACTGCTGTGACCGTAATAAACAGACCCACATGTGACAGAGCCATTCGCTGAAACATTTCTGTGCCAGATAAGCGTGCCTCCCAGTCGTTCGAGGAATATAACGTGTTTGTTCACATCCGGTGGTTCGAGACACTACTCCGAACCATCAGTGCGATGCAGCAGCATCGTGCATATCCATCACGTATGGTCCTCAGTCTCAAATCCCAACGGTGTGGTATATGGAGCTGATGAGGAAACTAACAATGTAACAGTGCCTTGCAACCAGAATCGTGTCTGATGGCAGCGAAGCCGGCTGCGAGAAACACCAGTGTCGGCTATCAAGTATGTGATCCGGTTCATCTCCCGTTTCTCATTGCAGGCCATTTAATATTCACACTGAAACAAGTTTGCAAGGCTGATTTATTTGGGAATATGAGCGAACTTGGGACCAGGGCCAGCAGCTGAAGCTCACGTCTTACCGTACGTATGAACTTCGTTCTTGTCAGACACTGGCAAAGACATTTGAACATAGGGCAAAACGCACGCCGTGTACACGTTTCCGCAGCCAGGCGATCGCAACCAGAAACAATGTTATAAATACGCCATCTTGACGGAGAACAACAATGACCCTCCAATGTCAGTCAGTAAAGTTACCGCCTTCGTGAACACCCCCATATTTGTGCCCATCCTGAACCGCCTCAGTCTCATAACCATCCCGACCATCATAGCTTGCACCATTGTCGCCTTCATGTCCGTCTCCGCCCTGTGGGATCTCACTCTCACGCCCATGCCACTGATGGTGAGCTCAGGTTATAATTTTGGCACAGGCCCTACTCTCGCATAGCTTCAGTAGCGTCATGGTCGCAGCTGTGCACGTCTTGCCTGTCACAACCGCCACCTTTACTTCCCTGATTAGCTTCCTCTGTGGTTCATGAGATCCTCTGCATCTAATACTAGCATCCAAGTTAGAGTCGAACAAACAACTTGTTTGACGTCACTCACCGAGACCGAACAAATTGCGCAAGATCTCATAGCCAGTAAACTCATTGTTGTTAGTGGTGGTGCGGTTGTTGTTTGGATTCAAGCGAACCAAGGTACAGGCTATATTGGCTCGGAGCCTCGGAATGGCGAATCACTTTATAAGATACCGATGAAACACCTAAGTATGTACGATGAATTAGCTCAAGATTGATGGGAGAGTGTCCACCGGGTTAGTGGGCGCCCAGAGATGGCCACGGTACGTTACAGGGGTGTGAAATGATGCATAATCACCTTTAAATTGCTTGATCAGACAATGTCTACAAGTGTTGGCTTCGGACGTGGCACAGGCGTACCGCAAGTAGACGACTCCACATCACTCGTCGCTCTGATACCTGCCCAAGTATGCTTTCGAAAATAAAACAGTGGTCAAGGCGTGGTGAGTACCTGGGCGAGACACTTGGAGCACGATACTTATTGACGACAACCCAAGAGCCTTCTAATGAAAACAGTTCCTCCTCCAGTATCGTTCACCAACAGCAAGTGAAACATATCAAATTCGAAGTTCAACATAGTATACGGTCAGTTGCATTCCTCGTTGATGAGAATCACGTCGTGAGCGGCTGCGACGAACGGAAGATTCGACGTTGGCGAGTGGAAGACGGCAAGGAGGCAGTGGGCACCTCAATGGATGCAGGAAGTACTGTTTCCTCTATCGCGGTGTCACGAGATGGAAAGTTAATCGTCAGTGGGATGATTGGTGGCGAGGTGATGGTGTGGAATGCGGAGAGCCACGAAAAGGTGACCGAGTCCCAAGTCAGAGGACACAGCGAACAAGTGTTTGCGGTGGATGTTTCGCCAGATGCGACGCAAATTGTGAGCGGATCGGAGGACAAGACCGCCTGCGTCTGGTCGCTCTCGACAGGGCATCGACTGCTCGGTCCTTTGAAACACAACAACACCGTGGTTGCAACCAAGTTCTCACCCAATGGACGTCTCGTAGCCACTGCTACGTGGGACCGTCATTCCATCCGGATCTACAGTCAGAACGACCAGCATCCCGTTGACTTCCCAATCCGAGTCAACTCAGCTTTCAACCAATCCCTCGCCTGGGCCAGCGATAGCAAACAACTTTTCGCCTTATCTTATGACGGCATTATCAACTGTCTCGACGTGTCGACTGGGACCGCGGTCTTCCAATGGCCCATTCACATCAACGAGTATCCCACGTGCATCGCCCTGGCAAGCAACGGCACATTCGTCG
Organism: Butyriboletus appendiculatus; assembly: GCA_038093555.1. NCBI lineage: Eukaryota > Fungi > Basidiomycota > Agaricomycetes > Boletales > Boletaceae > Butyriboletus > Butyriboletus appendiculatus. The sequence continues at coordinate 12,758 of JBBPSL010000063.1, forward strand.
CAGCCTCCGGCGGCTCCTTAGTGTCATTCTGGGACACTACGACGCACAAACAAATTGGGCAAGTCATTCAGGACGATCGTTTCGTGAAGTCCATGACGATTTCACCAAACGGTCTTGCGACCGGTGGAGACAAGACGATCACACTTCATAGTCTCTGTGATATCCTTCCGAGATCGTACTTCGGCGATGTAAGCGCATTGCATCAAAAGCTCAACGCGTGGAATGGCTCTCTAATCACAATCCACCTTGTTGACCGCAACAGCCCGGCGAGCAAGGGACCAAGCGAACGAGTGAAGACGTTGATAATGAGGACCGAGGTATGTTCATTGGTATCCCTGACTCCAATCTTATGACATCAATGTCCACAAGGCGAAAACATAGCGGATCTCGAGGACGTCATACGAAAACTCCGCCAAGAACTTGATACATCCCAACGCGCAGCCAATTGTGAGAAGGATAGCCTCAATGAAACAATCAAGTCCCTTCGTACACAAAACAAAAACTTGAGTGGGTTCATCGTTACTCTGACTCACATTTCATTGACGTCCGCGTCCATTAGACGACGAAATCGCACATCTCAAGGAAACCTTCCAGGAACTACGAACCGACTTCGCCGACACCCAACACAAAGCTGATAGTTTCGGCCAGCTCCTTCATGCGCACGAGCGGAAACATCAATGCGAAGTCCTGTATAACGAAGGTCGCATAATCGATGCTGCGAGGTTTCTTCTCGAAATCGCGAATACCTTGAGCGAGGATGTGAGAACCAACAAGTTATTTATGGACTGGCTTCCTGGTGAGTTTTGTTGTCGCACTTTAGGGTAGAGTATCAAATGCCTACCATCAGAGTTTACGAGCCGATGTGTATCGATGCTGGAAATACTTGGAGATAAGGCGTCGAGCACAAAGAGACACGATGAAGCACTTGAGGCCTACTCTGTTGCGTTGTTCCTTGGGCCCCCAATTCCTAATGCTCTGCTAGTGAAGTGGGCAAGCGTGATGTTGATTCGTAGCTCAGCGAACGAAACACTGGGTGCCGCTGTCAAGGTATACTTCACATGACACTCCGAAGCTGGACATTGACACAGTATTTTCGGTCTAGTTCAAGATTCCAAGCATCATCATCTACCAGACGATTTGCGACGTTTTCGAAAGGGACGGTCGCGTCACGGAGGCAATTCAGTATTTCCGGCAGATGCAGAGCGAGCTGGAAGAGGACCCGAGTATCCACGATGAGCGCGAGAAGTGGGAACTCGGTGAGTGGTTGCGTGAGAAATACCTTCAATTACTATCTGACTGTTCCACACAGATTTTCGGCGACGATGCGCAGAGAGGCTAGAGAAACTCGGCGACATCGCACTGGAGTGTCGGAGCTACAACGAAGCCACTAAACACTTCTCGACCGTTCTGTCGCTCAACCCAGTGAATCGAATGGTTGTCCTCATCAAGCGGAGCAAAGCACGAACGTTGATGGGCTCATGGGAGGAGGCGCTCAGTGATGCCGACGAGGTATACTTCGTACCTCACAGCTTCAGATAGTGGCAATGACAGAGCGCGCAGGTTATTAAACTCGACGAATCATGTTTTCGAGGTTACGAGGTGAGGCATGCGGCGTTGCATGGCGCGAGACGCCATGCGGAGGCTGTTGAAGCATTCCGTACGATGCTCGCAAAAATAGAGCAGTCTCCTTACGAAGACATTCGGGGTGAGTCATATACTCAATGTCACCCAAAATTACCACATGTTAATTGACTCCACAGAATGTCGTGGTCGGTATTTCGATGCCAAACCCACGATTCAACGTGTTGTCGAGCAGACCATTCGCTACATGCCGCGTGTGTTGATCGATACCGCTACCGGTCGTCTGCATGACAAGAAACAGCAAGCAGCAGCATTCGAGGCACACCCAAACTATGACGAACTTGTGTCATCAATGACGACAGAGCCGGATTTTCCACGTATTTCGAGAGCGGTGAAGGAGTTCTACCGATACGTGATGCTCTCACATACATGGGAGAACGATGAACCTCTCCTCCAGCAGGTTGAACATTTCACGGTCTACGAGCTAGAATCATCCCCCGTGAACACCAAGCTGCGGATGTTCTGCTTGCTTGTGCGTTCTCTTGGCTTCCTGTGGGCATGGAGCGACACATGTTGTGTTGATAAAGTCAACAACGTAGTATTGCAAGAGTCGTTGGTTGCGATGTTTACGTGGTATCGCAGCTCGTCCCTCACGGTTGTGTACCTTCGTGGCGTCTCATCGGAGTCTCAGGTGCCCGGTGGTCTCCAGGGGAGCATCTGGAACACTCGAGCATGGACATACCAAGAATATGTAGCTGCTGAGACAATCCAGTTCTACACAGAGGACTGGAAGCCTTACCTTGGCTTGACTTTGTCCAACCACAAAGAGTCATCGTCCATCATTTCGGAGATGCAACAGGCAACAGGAGTTTCTGCACAGCAATTGGCTGTATTTCACCCCGGTCTTGACAGTGTACGCGAGAAGCTCTATTTGGCTTCTTTGCGCCAAACGACGCTCCCGGAAGACATCGCGTATTCGCTGCTTGGCATCTTCAATGTTGCCATTCCAGTCATATATGGCGAGGGTGATCGTGCGGTGGGTCGACTCCTGGAACACATTCTGACAGGCTCGGGCGATGTCACAATTCTCGCTTGGACCGGTCGCGCGGGTAATTACAATAGCTGCCTGCCCATCGACCTCACAGTCTACAACCAACTCATGCCGCTACACATCCCACAACCCATGGATGTGGATGAGATGGACAGTATGATCATGGCACTGCGTTCATCCTTGCCCAACCTCTCCCTAGCCGTGAAGATGTATAACCGCCTCAACGACCTTCCGTCACCTTCACTTGCTGCTAGTCGACTGCGACTCCCTGGTATTGTTTTTCGGCTCACTGAACTCGTCCACGCCCCAGACCTAGATCCCGTGACGAACCTCCGTATATATCACGCGACGACGACCACGTTTGGGGACATAGAGATCAAGACAGCAGATGACTTGACTGGGATGAAGGATCTCCATCTCGTCCATCCATGGATCCGCCCACTGCTCGACCAGGAGTTCTTGCATGGTGCAGCTACGCTTGACAAAACCACGCAAGCACTCCGGTTTGCCGCTCGTCTCAGACAGCCATTTGGCGCGCTCTTGTTTCAGCCGGTGTCGCGTGTAGAGTATAAGCGAGTCGCCGCAGACAGTTTGATCATGGTTCAAATTCGCGAGGAGTTTCCATTGACCGATTTGATAGGCAACGTCCACCCGATCGAAGTACAGTAGTCTTCACCTAGGTTCTATTGACTCCTTCTTGGTATGATACATCTCGCCCTAGTTTCTCAACAGCTATAGTTGTACCATAATTTTCGCACATCTATACCAACAACCAGGTGGCGTCGCAACCTACTCTACTATTCCCCAAAAATGCCTAATTTAACGTGCATGCATCATTGATTCGTTCAAAGGTTTCATCAGAGAGCCGCTCACATGTGGCCTACCTGCTTTCGTCGGACTAACGTTTCATTGAAAGTTGAGTTTTCGGACTGCTCGAGGTGCCAAGTCTAACTTGCAGAATAAATCTGCAATTATCGGACGAGGACTCGGGGGGAGACGAGTATATATGTGATGCTGCCAACGCGGACGCTCAGTCGACTCAAATGAAGTCCATCATCTTCCATCACGAATCGGAAAACAATGACGATTAAAATTGATGGTCCAAACCTCGCGTGTTCAGTCGCCTTCATTGGGGATAGTCACATTCTGGGAGGTACACGCGAATACAAGGTTCCACGTTGGTGACCGGAAGATAGCCTGGATATGTTGCTGATGCAGGAGTGGTTCGTGACGCGTCAAGTGAACGAGTGTGGAAACTCGCTTTAACGTCGCAAGTTCCTGCAGCCTGGTCTACGAAGAGGCATTTGGAAAACGCTCGTGACGGCATGGACGTACCAAGAATGTGTACAACCGCAAAGAGTAGTCTGCTATGATTTCCGAGAGGCAACTGGTTGTGGCAGTTTTTACATAACTTGCGAGTGGTTGTCACCACACATTCGTTGGTTGACCTTCCCTCACTCTAATGGTACCCTGGTTCCTTGCTCACGTGCCTGCTATTCGCCCATCTGCGTTATCATCATGCAATTTATCAGCACACTCTAATCACCACCCATGACAGGTACTCACTGTCGTTTAGCCATTTGAGATACGGACTATAGAAAACAGTTGTGACTCCACGTCGGAATCGGGGCTTGGTCACGATCGGAAACACCGCTGGTACCCTCACAAGGATCAAGGATGGGCATATTTTAGATCTAGTGGCCCGCACTCCGAGGATGGGTTCCCGTTGCAGTGCTCAGGACTGGGTCATCCGAACACGACAATGTCAGACTTGCCCGGAGAATGTATCCAGAAGTGCCGGCACGAAACCATCTGTTCTCGGTGCACGGATGGGGGCATCTCAGGCTGAGTGTAGACCACTCGCCACTACTAGCGGGACTTGCAGGTAGGGAATGTTGGGGTACGCTTCTCGGCAGGCGAACGAGGTGGCCTGTTTACCCCACGGGAGGTCACTTTCGGGTCAGTTGATCCCAAAGGAAAAACATCGACCTCCATGAGTGTCTATGATTGTCGTTGCATTGAACTTGCCACTGCGACAGTGACTGCCAATGCTAATGAGTCACGTGACTCGATAATTTTTGGACGGCCAACACGTTCCGTTTTGCTCGTCGTCGGCTTGCCCACATCCAAGCCTCCCATCTCTTGATCGGTTGAAGGTGGACTTTCGGACTGCATCCAGGTCCCGCGGGCAGATATTTTCATACGTTGCTCGTCATCGAAACGCGTGTTTCAAATGGTTTCATTCCAGTACGTACTCTATTCACGCCCACAAGACATATCCACGGTGATCCTGAACATCTTCCTATCATGTCCTATCCAGATGTCACGGTCAGTAAGCCCTACCTTCGTCCACGCTCACGCTCACACTTCACACCTCACCTCTCATCGTGATCACCAGCTTGTAGCGACGTCGTCAAAAAACCCAAGCTGGACCAACACCACGGTCGCTGCCACGCGGGTTTTGACTGTATTGACTGCTCTGTCACATTTCACACCCCCGTCGAGTACAAGTCCCATACGTCGTGCATTTCCGAGGCGGAAAAGTACCAAAAGGGTTTGTACAAAGGGGCAAAGATGGTACGTCCTCACCATAATTAATGATACGCTTCGTCTCCGTCTCCTTTTTTTTTCTCACCTTTTTTGAGTGAGGTCCGATGTCTGACGTTGACTAGGGCAGAGAAAATAATCATGATAATATCAATGAGAACGGTAACGGCTACGCATATGGAGGTCAGGGTGGCCGAGGTGGCTTCCAGGGAAGGGGAAGAGGGAACGGGAGGGGTGGCCTACAAGGTCGTGGTGGGTACCAGGGCGGAGGACGACCGCGCAACGAGGGGACAGGCGCCAACGGCACACCCCTCGGCACCCCCCAGCGAATGTCTCCAGTGACCACGCCTACAGATGGCACCCCCTCAAAATCCAAAACTGAAATCACACCCGCAGATCCATCCGCACCCGCACCCTCACCAAGTCCGGCCGCCGCGCCAGCATCGTCGCTCGCGAAAAACGAAGAGAGCGGACCCGCCCCGTCCTCTGAACAACCCAAAAAGGATAAAAAGCACAAGGATAAAAAGTCGAAATCGAAATCGAAAGAGTCGAGCAGAGAGGTCAAGGTAAATCGCGTATATACATGTGAAGTCGTGGTTTTACTGAGTGTCTGCGGTCATCGACAGACGAACGAACCCAGTGTGGTAGAGCACGCGTCCCCTCTACCTCCGCCATCCTCCGACAAGGCCACAGGTACTGTCGAGAAGAAGGAGAAGAAAGAAAAGAAGAAAAGAAAGGAGGCGGAGGGCGAAAAAACCCCTGTGGTAGAACAGTCGAAAGCAGATATTGACGAACAGGGAAGGAGCGATGACTCAAAAGACAAGAAGAAGAAAATGCAGAAGGGCGATCAATCTGTGGGTGACCCAAAGATGGACCTGAGCATGCAGGCTGACGGCAGAGGTTCAAAGGAAGAGAGAAAGAAAAAACGCGAGGACGACGTACCTATTGGAAGGGACTCGGGGATGGAGGCTAACGAGCAGGAAAAGGCTGTCGACTCGAAGGAAAGGAAAAAGAAAAAGCCAAAGGATAAGGTTCTTGATGCAGCTGCTCCTAAAGCAGACTTGGAGACACGGGGTGAGAACAAGGAATCGAAGGAGGGCAAGACGAAGGAGAAAAGGCGTAAATCCGAGAAGGAATTGGACGAGCCTTCTGCACCACCGGTAGAATCCGTGAGTGCACCATTACAAAACGAAGATTTGGAGAAGAAGTCGAAGAAGCGGAGGAGAGGGGGCGAAGGTACGGAAGATGGTGATGTTACGATCACAAACGGTGACCGCAAAAAGACACGAAAGAGCTCCAAGAAGGACTCACCTGGCGCAGACACGACTCCCGCGGCCATTGAGGTAAAGGACTCCACTTCGACGAAGCCGTCGAGTCAAAAGAAGCGCAAGAGGGAAGAAAAAGACGCTGCTAAAAATGCTAACGATGCGCCGATCCCAGAGGGTGGAAAGGAGAAGAAGAAGCGGAAACACAAAAAGGAGGCATCGGAGGGTGCCAAGGAATAGGGATATCCAACAATTCGATCTATATACCCTAGGCTATCTAGGACGATACTCTACATAAGCACGGGATACTACAGTATGTAGAATACTGCCCCTAGGCATAGAATCTGATGACGCCAGTCTCAGACCAGAGCACCGAAACACCAGATGTTCGTCGAAACTGAATGTACGCACAATGGATCGCACACTTACAACCACTGCTGTAGGATGCACCAAGACGGTCTTCTATGATCCCCGCGCGAGCGTGGGTGACGGAGGAACCCTTCGGTCCTGGAGGGGGGGGGGAACTCTACGACTCACCTCGTGCAAGAAAACGAAATAAAGGGGAAAGTAATGAAACACATACCTCCTGCAGATGCCGGTCAATCACGGAGATGTTGAGGGTTTCAGTCAGGTCCGCTTATTAGAGGTTGCCACGACGTGGTTTCCTGATTAGGAGAGATCGATTGTTGTAGGGGACTCTGATTGTGGCGACGTTTCGAGAGGCTTTTCCTTCAACTCATCCCATTCTGTGCTACTCTCTCCACCCACACAAAATGCACGCAATCCAGGCAAGTTCTTTGCGCAATCTCTGCCGAACTCTACTCACCACCTCTTCAGCAACAATATTGGGCTGTACGCGACTACCTTAGCCCCGTTCGTTGCCCTATCTTCAGATCTATGCCCGCAGCTGACCATATCTCACAGGTGCTCAAGGAAAGCAAGTTCAAGGAACACGGTAGGATAACACCAGGTGCGTCTCCCTGTTTCACGCGTACGCCATTCCTCTCGAACAAGACATCGCAACCAGAGGAGTTTGTCGCTGCGGGCGATTTCCTTTCTTACAAGTTCCCCGTCTGGACATGGCAAGTCCCTTCTTCGTTCCCGCTCTCCTCCCCCCGATCCACGACCGGGATATGTCATTGAACTGAACGCGCGATCAGGGAACGCGGCGACGCGTCCAAAGCCCGTGATTACCTCCCCGCCGACAAGCAATATCTCGTCACCCGTGGTGTAGCCTGCCTCCGAAGAGCCACCTCGCTCGCCTACACCGACGCTGACGAAGACGCCGAACGCCTGCTCAACTTTGGCGACGCGTCCGGCAGTGCAGCGGACGAGTGGGTCGAGACACACGCCGGCCGGAAACCAACCGTTGATTCCGCGGCGAATCCGGGCGAGATCGATGATATCCCGGATTTAGATGCGGATGGGGAGCAGGAACTTGCGACCGCGATAGGGAACGTGTCCATCAGTTCGACGACGGGTGCGACGGTCAGCGAAACACCTGATCTGGACGATATCCCAGATATGGAAGAGGGGGGTTTGGAAGAGGGTGAGGATGAGGCGACTGCGGCGCCCAAGGCGGTTACGTCCGGAGGTGTCATCGACGCGAGGCAAGTATCACTTTTTCACTGTTCATCGCCCGACCTCCGCTCTCCCGCCCTATCCCCATCCTGACCCCCCTCTCAGCCAGATCGAGGTTGCAAAAGGAAATCTACTTCAAGTACGAACATACGATGTGATGATCACGTACGACAAGTACTACCAGACCCCGCGAATCTGGTTGATCGGTTACGATGAGGTACATTACACCCCCCCTCGTCTCGGAAAGAAGTCGCTGGCTGACGTATCATGCCATCGTAGAATCGTACCCCTCTCACCCCGCCTCAGATTTTCCAGGATGTCTCAGCCGATCATGCGCTCAAGACAGTCACCATCGAGGCGTTCCCCCATTCCGCCACTCTCCAAGCAGCCTCCGTCCACCCATGCAAACACGCAAGCGTGATGAAGAAAGTGATCGAACGGATGAACGCAGGCGTCGTCGAAGAACAACTCGCGGCACGCAAGAAGGATGGAAAGGACAACAAGGAAGGGAAGAAAAAGTGGGGGTTTGGACGCAAGTCGAACAAGGACGATAAGAGCGCCGGTGCGGCAGGAGGTGAGGACGACGAGGTCGAAGGCATGCGTGTGGACTTTTATCTCGTCGTCTTCCTCAAGTTCATCGCCTCGATCGTGCCGACCATCGAGGTCGATTCGACGACGGCGTTTTGAGTCGGGACTTTTGAACTGTTCTCCATCGTGCAATACCCTTTACCCTTTACCCATTGTTTTTGTTTTCAATTCAGCGCTGATTCTTTCATCTGGATCGAACGAGGTGCGGTACATACGTCGTCCGATTCTGCGTTGTGTGTACTATAGAGTGTTAGAGTCATATGTACCCTTATCTTCCTGCAATTTACGCGGTTAGTATTGTCGTTTGTCACCTCGGTCCTCGGGTATTATTGTACAGTTATCATACGAGCTTGTTAGCAAGAACGTCGTCGATGCAAGGAACAAAAATGTGATGACCTGACCCTGGCTCGAACAGGAGACCTTCTGTGTGTTAGACAGATGCGATAACCAACTACGCCATCAGGCCATACAAACAAACGAAACCAAAAATATTATGAGCTCATGTCGAGGGTAACGAAGAAAACGCAGACGATATAGTATGCACATCATATCAATATCTTACATCACAGCTGGAGAGGCAGAAACCAACTTCACGCCTCCCCGATCCGTTTGATCACTTTTCCCCTTACAACGATCCGCTGATTCCTCTCCCAAAATTCTCGCAGATGCTCCGCCAGCTCCGCAGGGTCATCCTGTACCATTTCACAGTCAGCCCATCGCCGCGTTCGTCCGTGCCTTTGCCATCTACGTCACGCCCAGGAGGGGCCACACTCACCTCATGCACCAGATGCCCTACATATGCCCCACCCCTGCCGGTCATCACCTTGAGCTGAAACTTGCCTTGCATGTGCCCAATCTCGAGCGCCGTGTCGAGGCGTTCACGGCCGGCCAGGATCAAAAGCCTCCCCGTGCGAACAGATAAAAAGAGCGCCGAGAGGGAATCGAACCATGCTGAATAACGTCGGGTGTGTGCATCAGCCGAGCACGAAACGCGGTCAGCGAATAAACAGTACAACGTACAGTGCCAAAATGGCGCCGTCGATTTCAGCGGCGTGCGCCATCGGAAGGCATAGCCCTGGTTCGCCCGCGTGAGGGGTGTGAGATCGGACTCTTGTGGGATCAGGATGGAGGGCACGGATATTCGCGCCGAGGCAGGGTTGTTGATCGCATGCGTATTCAGGCTAACTCGGGGTGTGCGTTCAAAGCGATCATGGACATTCCAAAATACTCACTGCCATTCGATAGCCTCTTCTTCACTATGAAAGCCCTCTGGACGGGTATCCAAAAGTGCATGCATGTGGGGTAGCGCATCAATTGCGGTGCCTTGCCGTGGTATTGATGAATGAGACAGATAAGAGGTAGAGCAAATAGTCTACCCACCCTCAACCACATCGAGGACAGCAACGCCAGACACGATGTATCCGAGTTCTTGGAGTTTTGGACAGGCGCGGACGACAACCGAACCGCCCATACTATGTCCCACGAGCTGTTCAGAACAAGAACATATAAACACGCTTGTAAGAAAAAGTGGTAGGAAACAGATCACCATAAGGACTGGGGCTGCGTCCACGTCCTTGAAAATTGTCTGTACGAGTGCAATCAAATCATCCACCAAAACATCCATCGATAGATTTTCAACCTGCTGGCCCTCCATCGGTATTGTCTTTCCTGTAGTGCACGCAAATTCAATCAAAATGAACAAGGTAGCGCGAAATGCTCACCGTGGCTCCGCGCATCAAATGCCAGCACTCCCACATCCTTCCCAATCGACTCATCTAATTGCTTGGCAAGACACGCAAAACTCAACGCTGAGTATCCAGCGCCATGATGCATGATCATAGCGCCACTTCCTTGAAAAGAGGTATGATACGCACGGACGACGAGTCCGCGCGTTGGGAGTTCGACCCGGAGAGCCTGGGCAAAGTACTGTCCGTACGCGTCCGGACGAATCGGTGCGTGTTCTGGGTTGGGAATTCTCGTCCTACGAGTCGCAGGTACACTTGCGCAGGGAGAAGATAATTAGCATACGGTCAGATGGTCGTGCAAAGAGCTTACGAGGGTGGTGGCCCCATCTGGCCCAGAGACGCCAGCGAGCCAAGCGAATCTGCGATTTCATCTGCCTCATCATAACCTTCATCTCCATTTGACGGTGGTAGCCCTGGCAGCTTAGCTATCCGCGCACTGATGGTAGAACGATATAGCGAGGACATGGTTGTTGGAGCATAAGGTGGCTAAAGGAGGACTGCTACATTTAGACAGAACGTAACGATCTTGATCACATGATCCGTTTGATTACCGGGGAGCCCCAGCATGCGTCGCGGAATTATGTAATGCAAGATCAACGTGGTAGGGTTACAACAAAGACTGAAGAGGTGCTACAACACAATGATGTACATTGTACAAAGTAATGCGAAATGCGAGAACAATGGATGGTCTTCGGCAAAAGTAAGGGATAACTCAAAGACAAGACACATTCCCAAAGATGGCATGGGAACTACAAAATATCTAGCGTCCGTATCTTCTGTAGGAGATAGCGTGGCGTGACTTCCTTGAGTAGCCGCGCAACGATAGGATGATCGGATGCAACACGTTTGTATTCATTGTGGGATGTAGGAACGAGCAATAGCGCGCCAAAAGGCTGTCTGAGACGCACGAAGAGTCGTAATGCTTTTGTAAGCTTGTCGAATTGCGAGGAAAGCTGTGAAGGGGATATGGTGTGTGATGACGAGGGAGACATCGCATCGGTGAACAAACTATCGGAGTCGCCATCCTGGCCATCCCCATCGAGTGGGGAGAGGAGTTCGGCGGGGTCACCCACAGTCAATTCCTGAATAGAAAGTGCAAAATTTAGAAGGCACCGAGGCCATGGATGTACGAGGACCAGGTTGTTCAGGCTAGATAAGTCCTCCGTCGTCTTGATATCGACATTCCCAAGCGCGGATGTCACGGCGCGGTAAATATGCCAATGATCACTGCTCTGGACCAGCTGGCCTTTGAGTGGAAAAATGATGCAAGACAAGGACAAGCGGCGACTGACGAGACGCGGCGATGGGAAATGCACCACTTGATCGTATAGTTTCACAGCCGAGTCGGTATATTGGGAGGATGTCCGTAGTTCTGCGACCAGGATGTCCATCTTGCCACCTTCAATTGGCCGCGGAACATGAGGTGACGCTGGCATGCGATACACAGAAATATCCGCAGGAAGACAGCTGTTGTATTCGGATGCCTTTCCTGTCCAGGCTAGAATGGTCACATCCCCTGACCGAGTTAAAACCTCTTGTAAAAGCCGTCCCAGAGCCCGTTGTTGTCCCTCCCCATACGCGACTGGGATTGAGACATCAAATATACCGAAGAGTGAGTAGGCTTTATCTTCTTCTTTCGTAGCGGTGCGTGTCGCGGCAAGACAGAGTTTCTGCCGTACATTCTCTGATCCAGGTCGGAGAGAGAGAAGGACTTGCTCATCAACCCCATTTGCGGCTGCCATTTCGCGCATGATGGCAGACGAATCCTTGTGGTTGAACACATCCTCGTGAGGAAGATAAGGGTTCCAATCTTCGGTGTAGAAACGAATGACCTTGGATGCAAAGAATTCTTGCAATGTCCATGCGCGAGTGTTCCAAAAACTCTTCTCGAGAGCACCCAATTCCGAGTCAGATCGTATGCCCTGAAGGTGAATGATGGTGAGGAATGATTCGTGGTACCATCGAAACATCGAGGTCAGAGATTCCTGGACCACCGAACCATTTGCCTTATTGATACAGCATGTGTCGCACCATGCCCATCGCAACCCAGCCTCCCGGACCTTCGTACAAAACATTGCCAACTTCAAGACCGTGGGCGATTCTGCGAGTGTGTGTATTGATTCATGAAGGACATCGTGGAACAGCAGTTCAGCCCCTTCCCAAGTATGGGAGAATGTAGCATATCGAAAGTATTCTTGAACGGCCTGGATGATGCGAGAGTCGTCGACCCTTGCCACCATGGACGAAACGAGTTCCTTGAATTTTGGATCAGTTTCAAATTCACCCAGGCGTTGGTGTTTGTCACAAAGACGACCAGTCTCCGTGTTAATGAGGACGAGCGGAGTCTTCTGCTGAACCTGCTTGACACATTCGCGAATTTTTGCCATCGTCCGTGGCGGGCTCGCATAGCGTTTACGAAATTCTGCAAGAGGCAACATCCTCAGACAATGCTTTCATGTTGGATCAGAAAATACTTACTGCGAGTGTCAGGATCAGGAGATTGTTCAATCTTCTGGAGCATATCGTTGTAGGCATTGATGGCTTCGTCGTAACGGCGAGCGCCAAGTAGTGCCGCATGCTTTCTTTCATAGCCATGTGGAGCTGATGGGTTGAGTTTGATCGCCTGGGATCACATTGGTTATTTGCTCCGGCACAACGTCATAATACACCTACCGCATCGGCATCGTCCAGCGAATCTTCCCATGATCCGATCCTAGTTCGTGCTTTGCTTCGCTTGGCCAAAAGGTCTGTTGATGCAGGATCGAGAGTCAATGCTGTGGTGTAATCGACAATAGCATCTTCGTATGAAGCAGAGGACATGGCGAGATCTCCACATTGCTCTAACGTCCTGAGGCAACGCACTTTGAAGTCTGATGCTCAATGTCAGAGGGTATTGAGGACCATGAATCAAGTAGGGGAACTCACTTGCAGCCCACTCGGTTTCGTCCATAGAAGTCATTTCCTTCTGTGGGACGGTCGCCGCCGTGCGGGAAGAATCCACTGCATCGCCACGCTGCAACTTTTGGAAACACTCGACTGCCTCCGAAATACGATCGCCCTGTTCCAGGACATCACAGATCGCCCGGTAGACAAGAAACCTTGGAAGATTGAACTGATCCGACAATAGTGTCAATATCCAGCTTCAGACTATCGTGTATATAGCATACCTCGGCAGCGGCACTCAATGCTTCGTTCGCTGGGTTACGAGTCAGCACCGTGCTCGCCCACTTGGTTAGTAAGGTGTTAGGAGTCAAGGGACCGAGCAACAATGCAGTGGAATAGGCTGCAAGTGCATCATCGTGTTTATCGGCGCCCGATGCCTCATCTCCCATTGTTTCCAGTGCCGATATGCATTGGTTCGTGAACTCTGATGGTAGACGTTGGATACTTTATCTTCACGCGCGATGCCGAGACTCACCAGCAAGCCAGTCCATGACTAACCTGTTAGCACTCACGTTCTCGCTCATGGTGTTCGTGATCTCGAGAAGAGAGACCGCAGCGTCGATTACGCGACCCTCGGAATACAGGACTTCGCATTGATGTTTCTGCTCATATGCACGAAGGATCTGGGCGAGGATATCGGTGTTGCGTTGGGAATCGGCACGTTGAGTGTAGAGTTGCTGGACAGTCTTTTCGAGATGCGCAGTTTTGCTGTCTAATGAATGCGGATGTCAATGACACGCAAGTCAGGTGATGGACACACTCACGAAGAAACTCGATGATTTCATTGAGGTTACCCTTCTCCTCGGCAGCTGTGCGTTGCAAGTCGGAGAGCTGGTCGCGAAGTCGCTGCACAGTTTCTTCGAGACTCACAATTTTTCTGTCTGAGTAGATGTTAGCGAAACGCCAATCGCAGCGGCATGGAGATGACACACTCGAGTTTATCTCCTGTGCACGAAGGGACTTGATAGTTTCATTAAGGCTATCCTCCTTCTGAGTCGCGAATTGCGAGTCGTAGAGCTGATTACGGAGTTGCTGGACGGTTTCTTCGAGACGCGCAATTTTGCTGCCTGGTGGACATGCATGTCAGCAGTATATGAGTTCAGAGTGTTGATAAACGTACTTGATATTTCCTGCGCACGAACAGACCGGATGGTCTCCTCGAAATCAGCGTCTTCCACCTTGGTGTGCTGGACTTGTTGCTCACGGTACATCTGCTGCAGTCGAAAAAGCGATCTGTGATCAGGAAACCGCTTCACGCAATGTGCTTTTGATGCAAGTGCACTTACATCGTCAAAGTAGGATGAGGGAAGGATGTCACAGAGACTGTGGAGGGTGATGGTCTGGTCTCCACACATCGCAAGGTCGTGATTGGCTGAGATGGCCACAGACATGATGCTAGCTGTGTGCTGGACGACAGTCCCGATTTGCTTGTGCGTTGTAGTGTCCCAGAATGACACCAAGGAGTCGCCGGAGGCTGCGATGAATGTGTCATTTGTTGCCAGGGCGATGCGCGTTGGATACGTTCCGCTGTGGATGGTCCGGTGAATGGGCCATTGAGAGAGCGTCGTCCCTGTAAACACGTCGAGACATTTGATGTGGCCATACTGAGATAGGGTAAAGATTCGCTTGCTATCACTAGCCCAGGCGAGGGACTGGTTGTATGGCGAGTTGACTCTGATTGGGATGTCAAACAGGAGGCGGCCGTCCTGGCTGTTATATATCCGAACGGACTCGCGTTCCCAGGTGGCAGTAGCGATGAGTCGTCCGTCGGGTGAAAACTGGACTGCAGCCAACGTATACTCGTGGCGCAACGGACCGAGCAGTTGCTCGCCAGGCAACCTGAGCGACCAGACGCAAGTAGTCAAATCGTTGGATCCGGTCGCGATTCGTGTCCCATCCGGAGAGATATCCACCGCACGCACACGTCCGTTGTGCCCCTTGAAGTCGCTCGCTTTTTTGTGACTCTCCGCATTCCACACGATCACCCAGCCACTTTCCGTCCCATTCACGACCCACTTCCCATCTCGTGACACTGCGATGTTCCCAACAACATATCCCGCATCCATTGGCGTCCCCACCTCCCTGCCATCGTCCACTTGCCAATGCCGAATCTTCCCTTCCCTGCAACTGCTCATGATGTGTTTCCCATCGACGAGGAAGGCAACTGAATAAATGTGCCCTTGGCCATCGATTTCGATTGATTTTGCTTTCCAGTGGTGGTCGTTACTGGAAGAAGAACCTTTTTCACTCGGCTCTTAGGTCACAATTAGTAGCATAAGTGTCGCACTTTCCATTATTTCACCCATAGACTCACTATCCGTTGATATCCCGCTTATTCTCGAATACATACTTGACCAGGCAGTCAGAGAGATGATAAGAAGAATGCGCGCTCGTCTGCTCACCGCGCGCCTACTATGGTTGCCCGGTGACATCCATGTGCCTTGAAATGCCTTCTCACCAGTGTACATCAGTTCGCACACCTATGATAATGATCCCTAGGCGCTTGCTCCCACCCCAATACATACCCTATCCGCCCTTCTGATCGTCGTCATTGTGCTGGTGACCTTTTGGTGAATGCTGCTGGAGGAGGAGGGTCTGTTTTCACACGTGAACATCGGCCTTCGTCACGGTCGGCACGTCGAAGGCAGACACAGGTTTTCGGGCTACAACGTCGATGGGCGATATAAGGCGTAATTAATTCTTGGGTCCCTCTCAGTATCGTACGGCTGGTATGCGATGAAGCAAGGGGTACTACAATAGGATGATGTATGTTATAGAAAATAATGTGAGATAGCCTCGAAAACATGGATGGTCCTCGTCTGAGATGGCAGAAGTGAGGCGGGAAGATTCAGACAAGACGAATTCCCAAGACTGCAATGCCAACTACAAGATATCTAGCGTCCGTATCTTCTGTAGGAGATAGCGTGGCGTGACGTCCTTGAGTAGCCGTGCAACGATAGGATGATCAGATGCAACGCGCTTGTATTTGTTGTGGGATAGAGGAACGAGCAATAGCGCGCCAAAAGGTTCTCTGAGGCGCGCGAAGAGTCGTAATGCTTTGGTAAGTTTGTCGAGTTGCGAGGAAGGGGACACGGTGTATGATGACGGGGGAGACAGTGTATCGGTGAACCGAGCATCGGGCTCGTCATCCTGGTCATCTCCATCGAGTGAGGAGAGCCGATCGGAGGGATCATCCATATTCAAGTCCCGAATAGAAAAGGCAGGGTCAAGAAGGCACTGAAGCCACGGATGTACGAGGACCAGATTGTTGAGGCCAGATAAGTCCTCTGTCGTCTCGATATCGACATTCCCAAGCGCGGATGTCACGGCGCGATAAATATGCCGACAATCACTGCTCTGAACCAGCGGGCCTTTGAGTGGAAACATCATGCAAGGTAAGCTCAAGCGGTGGCTGACAAGACGCGGCGATGGGAAATGCACCACTTGATCGTATAGTTTCACAGCCGAGTCGGTATATTGGGAGGATGTCCGTAGTTCTGCGACCAATATGTCCATTTTGCCATCTTCGATTGGCCATGGAACATGAGGTGACGCTGGCATGCGATACACAGAAATATCCGCAGGAAGACAGCTGTTGTATTCGGATGCCTTTCCTGTCCAGGCTAGAATGGTCACATCCCCTGACCGAGTTAAAACCTCTTGTAGAAGCCGTCCCAAAGCCCGTTGTTGCCCCACCCCATACTCGACTGGGATTGAGACATCAAATATACCGAAGAGTGAGTAGGCTTTATCTTCTTCTTTCGTAGCGTTGCGTGTCGCGGCAAGACAGAGTTTCTGCCGTACATTCTCTGATCCAGGTCGGAGAGAGAGAAGGACTTGCTCATCAACCCCATTTGCGGCTGCCATCTCGCGCATGATGGCAGATGAATCCTTGTGGTTGAACACATCCTCGTGAGGAAGATAAGACTTCCAATCTTCGGTGTAGAAACGAATGACCTTGGATGCAAAGAATTCTTGCAATGTCCATGCGCGAGTGTTCCAAAAACTCTTCTCGAGAGCACCCAATTCCGAGTCAGATCGTACACCCTTGAGCTGAACGATGGTGAGGAATGATTCGTGATACCATCGAAACATCGAGGTCAGAGATTCCTGGACCACCGAACCATCTGCCTTATTGATACAGCATGTGTCACACCATGCCCAGCGCAACCCAGCCTCCCGGACCTTCGTACAAAACATTGCCAACTTCAAGACCGTGGGCGATTCTGCGAGTGTGTGCACTGATTTATGAAGGATATCGTGGAACAGTGATTTATCGTCTTCCCAAGTATGGGAGAATGTAGCATATCGAAAGTATTCTTGAACGGTCTGGATGATGCGAGAGCCGTCGAGCCTTGCTATCATGGATGAAACGAGTTCCTTGAATTTTGGATCAGCTTCGAATTCACCCAGGCACTGGTGCTTGTCACAGAGGCGACCAGTTTCTGTGTTGATGAGGACAAGTGGAGTGTTCTTTTGAACCTGCTTGACACATTCGCGAATTTTTGCCATCGTCTGTGACGGGCTCACATAGCGTTTACGATATTCTGCAACAGAGAGCACCCTCAGACAATGCTTTCATGTTGGATCAGAAAATACTTACTGCGAGTGTCAGGATCAGGAGATTGTTCAATCTTCTGGAGCATATCGTTGTAGGCATTGATTGCTTCGTCGTAACGGCGAGCGCCAAGTAGTGCCGCATGCTTTCTTTCATAGCCATGTGGAGCTGATGGGTTGAATTTGATCGCCTGGGATCACATTGGTTATTTGCTCCGGCACAACGTCATAATACACCTACTGCATCGGCATCGTCCAGCGAATCTTCCCATGATCCGATCCTAGCTCGTGCTTTGCTTCGCTTGGCCAAAAGGTCTGTTGATGCAGGATCGAGAGTCAATGCTGTGGTGTAATCGACAATAGCATCTTCATATGAAGCAGAGGACATGGCGAGATCTCCACATTGCTCCAACTTCCTGAGGCAACGCAATTTGAAGTCTGATGTTCAATCTCAGAGTCAGGGCCGTGAATCAACCCTAATGTGCGACAACAAAACTCACCAGGAAGCCAGTCCATGAATATCTTGTTGGTTTTCACGCCCTCGCTCATGGTATTCGCCGTTCCGAGAAAAGACTTCGCAGCGTCGATGATGCGACCTTCGTTATACAGGACTTCGCAATGATGTTTCCGCTCGTGCGCATGAAGGAGCTGGCCGAGGCTATCAACTTTGTGTTGGGAGTCGGTTTCCAGATTTTGGAGGGTTTCCTTGAGATGTGCGATTTCGTCGTCTGATGGTATGACGCGGACGTCAATGGAATGCGAGTCAGAATAACGATGGACGCACTCAAGTTTTTGTTTTGTGCACGAAGGGACTTGATTGTTCCGTTGAGGCTATTTATTTCATGATTGGCTGGGCGTTGGGATATTTGAAGCTCTAGGCGGGGTTTTCGTATGGCTCCCTTGTGATCCGCTATTCTTTCGTCTGGTGGACACTGATGTCGTAAAATTGGAGTCAAGGTATCAATGAACACACCTCGGTCCTCACGATCAACGTCTTTACTCGTTTTCTCGGTCCCCTCCTCACGGGCTTGTTGATTCGATGCACTTACATCGCCGAGGTAGGATGGCGGAACGATATCACAGAGACTACGAAGCACGATGGTCTTGTGCCCACCGGTCGCAAGACCGTTTGGTGAAATCGTCATGGACTGCACGAGACGATCGTCTTGAATGACTTCCCCAATTTGCTGGTGCGTCGTAGTGTCCCAGAACGACACCGAGGAGCCGTCGGAGGCTGCAATGAATGTACCGTTGCTTGCCAGGGCGATGCACGAGGGACAGTGGCTACCGTAAACGGGCCATTGGAAGACCGCGTTCCTAGTCGACACGTCGAGACGGTTGATAATGCCGTCAGAAGATAAGGCGAAGAGTTGTTTGCTATCGCTGGCCCAGGCGATGGATTGGTTGAAAGCTGAGTTGACTCGGATTGGGAAGTCGATCGGGTCCTGGCCGTTCTGATTGTTGTAGATCCGGATGGAATTACGGTCCCACGTAGCAGTGGCTACGAAACATCCATTGGGTGAGAACTTGGTTGCAACCACGGTGTGATCGTGATTCAAAGGACCAAGCAGTTGACGCTCTGTCGAGAGCGACCAGACGCAGGCGGTCTTGTCCTCCGATCCGGTCACAATTTGCGTCGCATCTGGCGAAACATCCACCGCAAACACCTGTTTGCTGTGTGCTTCGAACCCGGTCACCTTTGTGTGGCTCTCCGCATTCCACACCATCACATCACCACCAATCATCCCACTGACGATTAACTTTCCATCTCGTGACACCGCGATAGAGGAAACAATACTTTTCGCATCCATTGAGGTGCCCACTGCCTCCTTGCCGTCTTCCGTTCGCCAACATCGAATCTTCTGTTTGTCGCTGGTGGCGCTCACGACATGCTTGCCATCGAGGAATGCAATTGACCGTATGTTATGTCGAGCATCAATTTTGATCTGTTTTGCTTGCGGTTGGTGGACGTTACTGGGGGAGAAACTGTTATCACTGGAAGGCGCTTGGGTCGTCGTCAATAATTATCGCAGTCCCAAGTGTCTCAATTGTTCACCTCTGCTTGGCCGTATTTTCCGAAATGGGCTCTGCATGGCGTCAGCGATAGGGAGAAGGATAAGTACGTGGTCGTGTCTTGCGCTCCACGCCAGTACAGTGGACAAAACCTCCTTGAGCAGAAAGTGGCTCGCCGCGCGCAAGCGAGCCGAAGCTCGGCAAGGGTTGCCGCCTCGGCATCCGTAGCGGTAAGTCTTCGGACAAGCGAGGCCACGCGGTACGCCTCTCTCACCATCCCTCGTCCCCGACGTCCTCCAGCTCCAGCTGCTCGTCGCACCCACCGCACCTCTCCCTCCTTCATTCTCATTCCGGCGCCTCACAGCTTCACTCCCTTGGGGTCTCGAGCGCGTGAGTCCTGTCGCATACCTGCAAGGCGTTCCCACCCGCCCCGCGCAGTTCACATGCCCGACAGACAGGTCACGCTCCCGTTCCGGACCGGAAAGCGCTACGCGCTTCCGCCACTCCCTCCCTCATTATTGTAACTACATTACAATAACCGCACTGACGATAAAGACATCCAAAGAGCTAAATACATGAATCGGAGTACGAATAATTGTCCCCTGCATCCATCAGACTCCTAATATTGTCCCGTGCAGTCGAGTTCACCGTTGTTCAACAGGTTTATGCACTCAGCGTCAATGGTCCTTTCAACGATAAATTTATGTATAACCCGACCTTTCGATCGAACGAGCAAAGCTGCTACCAATCTCGGCGGTGGAGTTGATGTAAACCAAGCATCTCGGCTTCCGACGTCACTCAAGTACTCACTGTTGGTCTCCTACAAGCTATATGTCCTACTGTTGCACGCGGGGGGGTTGAATCGTCAAGTGCCTACCCGACGACGCCCTTCAATAACAGCGATCTTAAGATAATAGCGTCATGCAAGCAAGGTCTAAGGCGGCGTCGCGGTGACGCTGACCCCTAGTGCCCAAGATCGGATACACCGCCATGTGACCACTCAGTCTAAGGCTACACCAAAGTCGACCGTCCTGGGCAGCAATTTCACCTCGAACTTACATATGCTGACCCCTCCGCCTCACCCAGCCAACTGATCGACAAAGGCAGTGAAGCACACCTGGTCAGGAGCACTCAATGCTCCTTTTGCGGAGGCTGTATCAATGTCTTTTGTTAGTACGATGTTTGACGTTCGAGGACTGCAGTGGCATGATCCTCGGTTACCTCGTTAAGTCTCTTGCTGGTAGATGCCTCATTGAAAATTCAGATCCACGACAGCTCTACCGCATCGGTGAGCTTAACATTCTAGAACTCGCCACCTCACGTGTTCGTGATTCGACATTCTACAATGACATTGATAATTCAGCTACAGTACATCGATACTTTCTTAGAGTGAACAATGGTGATACAAAGGGATTGTAGGCAGTCCTTTTCTTGATCCACGATATGATGGGAGTCTCCGAACCGAGGGCGAACTTCTTTGATAGATTTCTCCGAGATGTGCATATGAACGTGGACGTCAACGAAACGCAAGACGGTGCTCAGACGGGGGAGTGAGCGATAATGCAGTAGTCTTCGTCCTGCTTCTCGGCGTTCGATGCCTCCTCTCGACCTCTTTCCAGTGTTGTGACGCATTGGTGCGTCATCCCTGATGGCAAGGATTGAATACTCTATCCTAATGCACAACGCCGAAACTCACCATCAAGCCAGTCGATGACTAACTTGTTCGCTCTCAGATCTTCTTTTGTGGTATTCGCAATCTCGAGGAGAGATTCTGCGGTATCATATATGCGACCTTGAGCATACAGGGATTCACACTGACGCTTCTGCTCGTGTGCGCGGATGATCCGGATTATACTATCAGCTTTGTGTTGAGAGTCGGCCAGTTGGACCCGGAGCCCCTCGACGGTTTGTACGAGATGTGTGATCTTGTTGGCTAAGGAACGTAGGTGTCAATAAGCGCAAATCAGAGTGGCGATGGACGCACTTGAGCTTTCCTCCCGTACATGAGGGGGATCGGTTGTTTCCATGAGGGTATCCTCTTCTTGATTGGTTGCGGGCTGGGATGTGGCAAGCTGATCACGGAGTTCCTGGATGGTTTTCTCGAGATTCGCTATTTCGTTTGATGGACATGGATAACAGAAAACGTTAAGGAAGCGTGAAATATGGTAACAATGAACGCACTTGAATTTGTTTGCTGTGTATGAAGGTCTGCACGCAGTAACCTGATGATGTCGTTCAGGCCATCTTTCTCCTGGTCGGTTACGCGTCGCGATCTGGCAAGCTCGTCGCGGAGCTCCTGGATGGTCTTTTCGAGATGCGTGATTCTGCTATCTAATGGAGGTAGATGTCAATGAAACGCGAACCAGAGAACAAATGAGCGCACTTGGACTCCGCTCCTGTGGATGGTTCGTGATTAAAACCACATCGCACGAGTTTTTATTGATTTCTTTTGATGCAGTTACACTTACATGGTCAAGATAGGGCGAGGGGAGGATATCACGGATTCTCCAAAGGGTAATCGTCTTGTCTCCGCCGACCACGATATCGTAGTTTGCTGAGATGGCCATAGACTCGATGTCAGCTGTATGCTTGATGATAGACCCGATTTGCCTATGCGTTGTAGTGTCCCAGAACGAGACCGACGATCCGTCGGACGCTGCGATGAATGTGCCATTGCTTGTCAGAGCGATGCACTTGGGATCGTTGGTGCCGTGAATGGGCCATGCAGCGAGCGTCGTCCCTGTAGACGCGTCGAGACAGTTGATGTTGCCGTACTGAGATAGGACAAAGAGTCGCTTGCTATCGCTAGCCCAGGCGAGGGATTGGTTCAACCACGAACGGACTCTGATTGGAACGTCGACGAGGAGGTCGCCACCTTGACTGCCGTAGATCCGAATGAACCCACCCCCGCACGTGGCAGTAGCAATCCGACGCCCATCGGGTGAAAACCTGGCCGCGACGAGCCAGTCACTGTGTTGCAAGGGGCCGAGGAGTCGCTGGCCAGTCGGGAGGGACCAGACGCAGGCAGTCGAATCGTCTGATCCGGTCACGATTCTCGTCCCGTCCGGGGAGACATCCACTGCGCGTACCGCAGTGTTGTGTCCTTTGAACTCGGTGACCTTCTCGTGGCTCGCTGCATTCCACACCATCACCTTGCCACCACCCGTGCCACTCACGACCCACTTTCCATCTCGTGACACCGCGATGTTGTACACACTATACCCCACATCCATTGGCGGCTGCACCTGATTGCCATGTTCCACGGCCCAACGCCAAATCCTCCCTTCCTTGCCACTGCTCACAATGTGTTTCCCATCGACGAGGAAAGAGACCGAAAATATATGACCTTGACCTCGGATTTTGATCGGTTTCGCTCCCCTTTCGTGTGCGTCACTGGATGAGGAGGGAGAGTCCTCACTCGACGCTTCGGCCCCTGTCAGAATCGCAACTTCAAATGTCTTGCTAGGGTACTCACTAATTCTTGACGGCCCGCTTCTGCTTAGAATCATACTCTACCAAGTATAAGAGCGATGGAGAGAAAGAAGCCTTGCAAGGTGGCACTTCGTCTACTTGCTCCGTTATAGGGCTTTGTGGCCAGGCACACACTGCCTCATTAATGCATTATTCATCAGTTCACACACTCCTAGCTTCACTCGTTTCATCATTAATGGACCCAACCTTCTTGTTGTTTGCCGTCGTGGTGGCGACCGATGGGAAAAGTCACGCTCGAAGCTGTTGGGAACAGGCAGCAGCGACAAGATGAACTCCTGAATTCATAGAACTCGCAACCCCCAAAGACCGAACAGGATAACATGTGGTCACTATTACTCGCCGCATGAAACAGCAACTTTTTCTCGAACTCTTCGCGCTCGATCCCCTCAGTGAATGCCGTCGTCTCACCTAGCTAACAGTTTCTCTTCAACCCCACATCCATGACCAGCCTTGGCAAGCACCCGAATGATTGCTTCCCCTTTCCGCTTGTCTCGTACAATGACGTCTCACTCGAAATCCATGATCGGTGCTCACACCATGAAGTGCGACGTGTTGGCACCTCGAGAAGATTCTGTCCGGTAGGGTTCCGCGGGGGTCGTCGACGTACATATGTCGCGTCCTCTGCTCAAGCCAGCTTCAAGTGAGGATGTATTCTTCTTTGTTCGACTGATGTCAATGCTTGCAATTCCGTAGGGGTCCCCGTACTTCTCGCAGCGGGGGAAAGACAATCTCCACCCGAAACAAGATAGACTCGATGTCCGCGTTTTGAAGCGGACTCGTACCCGAGATGTCATCGTCAAAAGGTGTCTAGCGAGTATCACATACATACCTAGGAAGCTGAAAGATCCGGTAACGCTCCCGAACAAAATGTCATACTTCCTAACGCGATTATGAGCTCGCCAGAAGCTGAATGCACCGATCCCAACCGTTTGCTCGTCCTGCACAGGGACTTGATCGCATGCCTCAATATGGTGACCACGTCGCAGGTTTCCTCGTGATGTCGCCGAATCTCTTCATTACAGTCGTTGAATGTACTATTCTGATCCACACTTCAAGTTGTACTTATTGGGGATCCAGTTCACGTTCGGCTTGCTGCGTTAAGCTAAACAATATACATCTTTTAACTACAGATATTACATTGATTCCCATGTGTACGACAGATGGCACAAAGAAATACGATGGTCATGCAATTTTCACGTCTAATGGAGGTGAATGTAAACGAAACGTGAGAGAGCGTGACGATGAACGCACTTGACAAGCTTGAGCTTGAACTCTCATCCTATGTACGATGATCGGCCTAAAGGGACCACATGTCCACGTTCAGGTTATTTTTTGCGCTGATGTTCGGTGAGCTCACTACGGAGCTCTTGAACGGTATTTTCGAGTTTCGTAAATCTTTGGTCTAGTGGACAAAGGAGTCGGAACACACAAGCGAGCACACCCATAAACACAGGTGAACGCACCCATGAACGCACGGAGATCGTGAATATCACTGAGAAACAGTTCAATAGTCTCCTCCATATCAACCGTGTCTACTTTCATTTCCTCCATTGTGCACTCGGGGGAGGTCTACAGCAGTCAGGATGGCGATTTGTGATTAGACAACTATCTCGCTTTTTTTTTTTGGATGAAGTTGCACTTACTGCATGGCCAGAATAGGGCGAAGGAAGGTTATCACAAAGACTCCGAAGGGTGATTGTCTTGCCTCCACAGATCACAATGTCGTAGTTTGCTGAGATGACCATAGCCCTGATGTGAGCTGGATGCTTGATGACAGACCCAATTTGCTTGTGCGATATAGTGTCCCAGAATGAGACCGATGACTCGGCCGAGACTGCGATGAATGTTTGATTTCTTGGCAGGGCAATGCACATGGGATTGCTGCTACTGTTTGGAATGGGCCATTGAAAGACCGTCGTCACATTGGACACGTTGACACAGTGAATGCTGCCGTCGTAGGATAACGCGAAGAGTCGTTCACTATCGCTGGACCAAGCGAGTGATTGGTTTTCAGACAAGGTGACTCTGAGTTCGATGTCTCTGTAGAGATGATTGTGGCGATGCATGCTGTTGACGTTGTAGATCCGAACAGAATTTCTGAACCAGATGGCAGTGGCGATGAGGTGTCCGTCTGGTGAGAATTTGACTGCAGCCACGAAGGAGCAGTGTGGCTCGCTGTAGCGGGCAAAGTCGGCCAGTCGCTGGCCAGTCGACAGCGACCAGAGACGGAGAGTCTTGTCATCTGACCCAGTTGCGATTGTCGTCCCATCTGGTGAGACGTCCATTGCGCGCATCCAAGTCCCGTGTGCTTTGAATTCCCTCACCTTTTCGTGGCTCTCCGCATTCCACACCGTTACCTGGCCACTATCTGTCCCACTGACGACCCACTTTCCATCCTGTGACACCGCGAGGTGCCAGACAATACCTCCCGCATCCATTGGCGGTCCCACCTCCTTGCCATCCTCCATTCGCCAGCATCGAATCTTTTGTTCCTTGCCACCGCTCACGACGTGCTTCCCATCCGCGAGGACCGCGACTGAATATATGTCGTCTCGATGATGGATTTCGACCGATTTTCCCTCCCCTTGGCGAACGACGGTACCGGACTCTTGGGCCACGTCAGTCCCGCACTCTCAAATGTCTCGCCCAGAGACCCACCATTCCTTGATTGCCGGCTTATGATCAGAGACATACTCTCGGCCAGGTATGAGGGCGATGGAGAAAAAGGAGGTGTGGTCGTCTCCTTATCATTATCCATCAGTTGATATACCCAGAATCATATCTTGGAGCCTGCCCTCAATCCAATGGACAGACACCTATTCGCCGCCGCGGTGGTGACCTCCGACTTGCGGATGGGGAACTCTCAAAATTGGTGGGCATCAGAGAAGCCCCCTCTTTGCGTTCATTGGTTGGATTAAATAAACCACGAGATGGGTCCTGCCAGTGTGCCGCACATGCACCCGACATACACGACGACTTTGATGGTCAATCACGTATAAGCCAACCTTCTGATTGAACTGGTGAGTTTTCGATCTCTGTGATGTCGATAGATCAGAATACGGAACCGGCATTAACGACGGTGAATTTCATGCACGGGACGCGTCAAACGCCGTGCTGAATCAAATTGCTCGCTTCCCAGTTCCCACGTCACTCATTAATGTAGATCTGTTCTATGCTAGATGTCTCACTGGTGTCCTACAAAGTAATGCGCCGTGGAGAAAGTGGTCGTGCATAATTAAATGTCCACACACCATCGTGTGGATCGGCTCTTGACACCTTGGTGATCCAGTAATCCATTCCCTCTCGCTCCATAATCTGATTTAGCCGATGCTCCCATCTGTGAGGATGGTAAAAGATAATATTCGAGCCTTTTCGCTTGTGTTTTCGTGGACGTTGCTGCTAGACAGCGAGGGTCAGTTTCTAACGGGTTTTGGATATACGCAACAATGTACATCACTAGTCTACTCCCAAGATGCACCCTTACCCACCAACATGTACTCGTGGTACGTTCCATTCTCGCTCAGTAAAGATGTTGCGTCGCCTCTGATCGGTTTACACCAATCCATACCGCGCAATTGCTTCGTACACTTGGAGCGTGATTCCAGATACTCGCGAAGGCACTGTGCTCGTCGTCGACGCTATGAGACTGCAGGGTGAACAATCTGGTAGTAACGCCTGAGCAAAGTTCTGGCCACAGCGGCCGCGCTGGACCTTGAAGTGAGAGGTTGGTGCATGATCAATAATTAGTGCACTATTCGGATCCACGACACTTGTCATGGTACCCCTGGCTTGCTGTGTTCTGGTCAACAAGATAATACTGTACATCTTCATCTTTTAATACCGGACATCACATCCCACGTGTACGACAGATGGCACAAAGAAACACGAGTCATGCAAATTTCATGTCTAATGGACGTGAATGTAAACGAAACATGAGAGAGCGTGACGATGAACACACGTGAACGCTCGTCCCATGCACAAAGATCGGCGTGAAGGGACTGCACGTTCATGTTATTTTCTCCCGCTCGGCTTTCCGCTGATATTTGGTGAGCTCACTACGGAGCTCTTGGACGGTATTTTCGAGTTTCGCAATTTTTTGGTCTAGTTGACAAGAGAGTCAGAACGCACAAGTGAACGCACCCATGAACGCACGGGAGCTCTCGTTCTGTGCACGGAGATCGTGAATATCAGTGAGAAGCAATTCAATAGTCTCCTCCATATCAACCGTGTCCACTTTCATGTGCCCCGTGGCCAACTTCGGGAAAGTCTACAGCAGTCAGGAAGCCGGTTTGTCATTAGACAGCCATCTCACACAGATCCCTTTTGAATGTAGTTGCACTTACATGGTCAGAATAGGGCGAAGGAAAGCTATCAGAAAGATTTTGAAGGGTGATTGTCTTGCCTCCACCGACTACAATGTCGTAGTTTGCTGAGATGGTCATTACCCCAACGTGAGCTGGATGCTTGACGACAGGCCCGATTTGCTTGTGCGATGTAGTGTCCCAGAATGAGACCGATGACTCGGCTGAGACTGCGATGAATGTGTCATTGCTTCCCAGGGCAATGCCCATGGGATTGCTGCTCCCGTGAATGGGCCATTGAAAGAGTGTCGTCCCGTCGGGCACGTTGAGACAATGGATGTTGCCGTCATAGGATAAGGCGAAGAGTTGCGTGCTATTGCTGGACCAAGCGAGTGATTGGTTCTCGGACAAGGTGACTCTGATTGGGATGTCGTTGCAAAGATGGCCGGTGTAACTGTTGTAGATCCGAACAGAATTTCTGAACCAGGTGGCAGTGGCGACGAGTTTCCCATTTGGTGAGAATTTGACTGCAGCCACGAAAAAGCAGTGTTGAAAGGGGCCGAGAGGAATGCCGAGCGAGGGTGACAACCAAGGCTTGCCAGTCGACAGCGACCAGAGGCAGACAGTCTTGTCATCTGACCCAGTTGCGATTGTCGTCCCACCCGGTGAGACATCCATTGCGCGCATCCAAGTCCCGTGTGCTTTGAATTCCCTCACCTTTTTGTGGCTCTCCGCATTCCACACCGTTACCTGGCCACTATCTGTCCCACTGACGACCCACTCTCCATCCCGTGACACCGCGAGATGCCAGACAATACCTCCCGCGTCCATTGATGGCCCCACCTCCTTGCCATCCTCCATTCGCCAGCATCGAATCTTTTGTTCCTTGCCACCGCTCACGACGTGCTTCCCACCCGCGAGGACCGCGACTGAATATATGTCGTCTTGATGATGGATTTCGACCGATTTTCCCTCCCCTTGGCGAACAACGGTACCGGACTCTTGGGCTACGTCAGTCCCGTACTCTCAAATGTCTCGCCCAGAGACCCACCATTCCTTGATTGCCGACTTATGGTCAGAGACATACTCTCGGCCAGGTATGAGGGCGATGGAGAAAAGGCGGTGTGATCGTCTCCTTATCATTATCCATCAGTTGATATACCCAGAATCAGACCTTGGAGCCTGCCCTCAATCCAATGAACAGACGCCTACTCTCCGCCGCGGTGGTGACCTCCGACTTGTGGATGGGGAACTCTCAAAGTTGGTGGGCATCAGAGAAGCCCCCTCTTTGCGTTCATTGGTTGGATTAAATAAACCACGAGATGGGCAGTGGCGCATATGCACCATATACACGACGACTTCGATGGTCAATCCATGCATACGCCGCTTTGGCTTGCTGTGTTCAGGTCAACAAAGATAATACTGTACATCTTTTAACCGCAGGACATCCCATCGATTGTTTTTCTCGTGTGTACGGCAGATGGCACAGAGACACACGATGGTCATGCAATTTTCATATCTAATGGGCGTGAATGTAAACGAAACGCGAGAGAGCGTGACGATGAACGCACGTGCACGTGAACTCTGATCCCATGCACCAAAACCGGCGTGAAGGGACTGGATGTTCATGTTCAGGTTATTTTTGTCTAGTGGGCAAGGGAGTCAGAAAACCTAAGTGAGCGTACCAATGAACGTACACAAGCTCTCGTTCTATGCACGAATACGAACGAGAGGCAATTCAATACTATCCTCGATATCAGCCTCGTCCACTTTTAGGCGCCTCGTGGCCCGTTTGGGAAAAGTCTACAGTGGTCAGGAAAGCGGTTTGTAAAATTGTGATTAGACAGTCGTCTCATATTGATTTTTTGGAAGTAGTTGCACTTACATGGTCAGAATAGGGCAAAGGGAGGCTATTACAAAGACTCCGAAGGGTGATTGTCTCGCCTCCACCGACCACAATGTCGTAGTTTGCTGAGACGGACATAGATTCGACATAGGCTGGATGCCTGATGACAGACCCAATTTGCTTGTGCGATGTAGTGTCCCAGAATGAGACCGATGACTCGGCTGAGACTGCGATGAATGTGTCATTGCCCGCCAGGGCAAGGCACATGGGATTGCTGCTACCGTGAATGGGCCATTGAAAGAGTGTCGTCCCGTCGGGCACGTTGAGACAGTGGATGTTGCCGTCGTAGGATAACGCGAAGAGTCGCGTGCTATCGCTGGTCCAAGCAAGCGATTGGTTTTCGGACAAGGTGACTCTGATTGGGATGTCGGCGTCGAGATGGCTTCTGTTACTGAAGCTACTGATGGAGTAGATCCGAAGGGAATGTCTGAACCAGGTGGCAGTGGCGATGAGGTTCCCGTTTGGTGAGAATTTGACTGCGGCCACGAAAAAGCGGTGTTGCCAGGGGCTGAGCACTCGCCAGTAAGTCGACAGCCACCACACACAGACAGTCTTGTCGTCTGACCCAGTTGCAATTGTCGTCCCATCCGGTGAGACGTCCATTGCACGCATCCAAGTCCAGTGTGCTTTGAATTCGGACACCTTTTTGTGACTCTCCGCATCCCACACCGTCACCTGACCACTATCTGTCCCACTAACGACCCACTTTCCATCCCGTGACACCGCAATGTGCCAGACGATACCTCCTACATCCATTGGCGACCCCACCTCCTTGCCATCTCCCACTCGCCAACATCGAATCTTTTGTTCCTTGCCACCGCTCACGACGTGCTTCCCATCCGCGAGGACCGCGACTGAATATATGTCGTCTTGGTGATTGATTTCGACCGGTTTTCCCTTCCCTGGGTGAACAGTAACGGACGAGGGATAATTTTGGCCACGTCAGCTTCGTACTCACAAATGTCGAGCTCAGGGACCTACCATTCCTTGATTGCCGGCTCATGGTCAAAGATATACTCTCGCCCAGCTATAAGGACGATGGAGAAAAGGAGGTGTGGTAGTCTCCTTATCATTATCCATCAGTTGATATACCCATAATCATATCTGGCAGCCTGCCCTCAATCCGATAGACACACCCATCTTGTTTCGCCGCCGTGGTAGTGACCTCCGACTTGCGGATGGGGAACTCAGTCTTGAAATTGGTGGGCATCAGAGAAGCACCCTGCTCTTCGGCTGGATCAAATAAACCACGAAATGGGCTGTGGCGCATGTACACTCGATATACACGACGCCTTCGATGGTCAATAAGTCGACCTTCTGATTGAACTGGTGGAACAGACGCTGCTGCGCCCAGAGAGGAAAGAAGGAAAAGCATTCGCACAGCTCCCTCGATCACCTGGACGGAGGATCATCGGAAATGAACCGACGATTATAGGAACCTGTCATCTTGCAGGCGGTGCGCTGTGAACGGTTGATCTTTGGGTTTAAATTTTGCTTCCGATCATCGCTCCGCGACATATCCTGTTGAAAATGGGCACGCTCCCATCGATAAGAAAAAGCACAGTAAGCGATAATCTATTTCAATATGCACTCGTGTATTTTAACCGCTAGACTATGGCCCGTTCAAGAGAGAGGGGCACGTTGCAAATCTGATTCCTGTACAAGTCATCCAAAGCACGCTCCATGCATGTTTACGCCGGCATCCGTAACGGCGGGGGGCCCAAGGTGCTTCTGGCTAACCTCAGCAAAAATTACTACTTCTCGGGTTATTCCCGGCGGTTGTGCTTGCGGTAGAGGCTTTACGGCGGCGCAGACACTTTTAGGCAAGTCGCTCAGCCAATCTCAATGAAGCACGCACGTGGGGTTCATGTGATCCTCGGCTACTCAAAGGCCCATCAATGGGCCTCCGCCCCGGCGTGTCATGTTAGCACCACGGCTACCCCGTCCGGTGAGAAAAAACAGTGCAGGCCGCGATTTGATTCGTACTAAATACGAGCTTATCACCTTCGCTCTCTTACGACTACGTTCACCATGGATAAGTTAGGACATCCTCGTCTAAGGGGTGCTGCCCTCGTTTCCGCGATCACATCCGTGTGTAGCTTTGGATTCTGGCTCTTTGGTTATGATCAAGACGTCATGTCTGGCATTGTCGTCTCTCGGCCGTGGCTCACGCAGATGGGCAATCCGAGCGCCGTGATGATTGGTACGATCACGTCTCTTTATGATGTCGGTGCCGTTGTTGGTGCCGTCGCAGCTGCAAGCAATTCCGAGCGTTTGGGTCGAAAACGAACACTTATTCTCGGGGCAATCATTCTTATCATAGGCTCGGTGCTCATTGGCTCAGCGTTCGATCGGATCCAGATGATGGTGGCGCGTGTCATCGCTGGTATTAGTAAGGTTCTCTTTTTTGCATTCAGAGAGGGTCGACTCAACGTCTCTTTCTCCAGGTATTGGTTACATTACATCGGGCAAGTTTCAACCTCAGCAACCTCAGTTTTCGCGTATAGACATGGTCACTCATTCTATTTGCCTTATCAGTGGCCTGTCTACCAGAGCGAGATAACGCTGCCAGAGCACCGTGGTTGGCTAGTTTGCTGTCAATCGACGGGGATGCTCGGTGGGCTCATGCTTGGATACTGGATAAATTATGGGTTCTATTTCCACAGCAGCTCAGCGCAGTGGCGTTTCCCCCTTCTTTTCCAGTGTATCTTTGCCATCTACGTCATTGCCGTCACGCTCTGGCTTCCCGAAACACCGCGTTGGCTCATGCAACACGACCCTACACCCGATCGGGGCACCACCGTCCTTGCAAAGTTGCGAGGTGTTTCGTCCGATCATCCCACAGTTCAACATGAGCGCGCAGAAATCCTGGACGCAATTTCCCTCGAAGCGAAGGAGAAAGGTTATTGGTCGGACCTTTTCAGAGACCATGGTATTCAGGGAAACAAGTGGTTCTACCTTGCTGTCAGCATTCAGTTTTTGCAAGAGTTGTCAGGTACGTCTGCAACAATATGCAATCGTACTGTGTTCGAAGCCATCCCCTTAGGCATTAACATCGTCACGTACTATGCGCCAACGTTGTTCCAACAGAGCCTAGGGATGTCACAAGAACGGTCTCTTTTCCTTGGCTGTTTCCTGCAAGTGTGGTATATCATAGCCTCCTTTGTGACCGTAAGCATACGGGCGTCCATAGTTCTTCGGCATCTAACTTCGGTGTACCGCATATAGTGGTACACTATCGATCGTGTCGGACGTCGAAAGCTCTGGATATCGATGGCATACGGACAGTGTCTCGTGCTCGTCTTAGAAGCTATATGCGTGAAGATGAACACATTCCGGGCAAGTATTGGCGCTGTCTTCTTAATCTTTGTCTACGAATCGTGCTTTACTTGGGGTCGGTCATTATGCCTTTTGTTTTCGTGTTCATTTCCGACGCGTTCACGTAGGTTGGATGGCGACCGTCTGGATCTACCCTCCAGAGATCCTACCTCTCAAGCTTCGTGCAAAAGGCTCCGCACTTGCAACAGCAGCCGATTTCCTGGGATACTTTGTGGTTCGTGTCACATCATCCGGTTTTTGAACCTGCTGGTCCAAGCACATGTATTCGCAGGTCATCCAAATCACACCGCCCGCGTTACGCAACATTGGATACAAGACGTACATCATCTTCGCGGTCTTCAACTTTGTCAATGCATGTATCATGTGGACGTTCTATCCCGAGACGGCAGGACTGACGCTCGAGTCGGTCGACGACCTGTTCCGGCCAGATGGCGAGTCTGCTGGTTCACGCAAGTTCGGGTTGCAGTGGTCGATCGTCGAGAAGGCAGCAGCCGCTGTAGAGAAAGCTAAGAGGGACCGTGCCAGCGGCGTCGAGGGTGCAGGACGGTCGGGTATGGCGCGGGAAAAAAATCAGTCGAATGCGCAGTCGAGGCCAAGGGTTGATGAGTCTGCACATTGACAGGTACATTCAAAAGTCACAACGACATGCTGGAGCACATGCTTTGGCGGAAGAAAGCCTCCAAAGTATACATATTATCTGTGCACCATACTCCGAGCCTGCACACCCATAGTTTCGGTTCGATTTATCATTCACGAGGCAATTTGCGACGTTGCTCGAGGGGGCTGAGCCTGGAGGTGGAGAACCCTAATCGATGCGAACGATGAGGTCACAATGTCACGAGACTGGAAGTGGATCATAGTAAGTGAGACGGGATGTGGTTTGTTGATGTGGTGTGGGATACAGGACAAGGAGGCGGCTGGGTGCCAGTGGAGAGGACGCAACTCGGAGTGCGGTGGACGTCTCACCGGACGGGAAGAAAAATCGTGACCAGATCGGATGACTCGACTGCCTGCGTCTGGTTCGCTCTCGACTGACCGGTGACTGCTCGGTCCCTTGAAACACCACGACTCCGTGGTCGCGGCCAACTTGAAGTTCTACCTTCTCACCCGACGTGCCAACGCCTCATCACCACGCATAGCATCGGGAAGAACAAATGTGGATGCACTTCCAGTTTTATGCGTTATCAGAGTGCATTTTGGCTGATTCGGAATCCGGGCTCGAATGCAGCTCCTCACGCATTATGAGAACGTCAACTGTACCATCCATGCCATCGCGAAAACTATCACTGCTGAGAAACCAAGGCAAATTGTATCATACCAACGGTCCACGGTGTTCAGACTACTACTGTACTTCGATCGTACGGATGTTGTCTATCAACTCGGCCAAAGATACCTCCTCTCGAATTTGAACCATGATGAAACCGTCCGCAGCGACTCGCCTATATTCTACACGCGAGAGTGGCTCAAACAAGAGCCCGCCAAAGGGCTGCCGGAGACGAGCGATGAACCGGAGTGCTTGTGTAGTTCTGTCAAGCGCAGCAGCACCGTCTGAGAACTCTTGGTCGAGCAGTGGGCGGATCCATGGATGGGCGAGACAGAGATCCTCCATTCCCGTCAAGTTGTCTGCTGTCTTGATCTCCACGTCCCCAAGCATGGACGTCGTCGCACGGTACAACTGGAGGCTCGTTACGGGATCTGGGCCTGAGGTGTGGACGAGTTCGGTAAGGCGAAAAGCGATGCTGGGAAGTCGCAGTCGAGTGGCAGCAAGCGTTGGCGAGGG
Organism: Butyriboletus appendiculatus; assembly: GCA_038093555.1. Taxonomy (NCBI): domain Eukaryota; kingdom Fungi; phylum Basidiomycota; class Agaricomycetes; order Boletales; family Boletaceae; genus Butyriboletus; species Butyriboletus appendiculatus. Next base: position 47,447 of record JBBPSL010000063.1, read on the forward strand.
AAGCTTGTTGAGCTGATTATAAAGCGTCACAACGAAGGAAAGGTCGGGTAGAGATGAGCGCAATTCCATCACCGTGCGGTCCATCTCGGCTGTCTCAATGAGTTGTGGAATGTGTGGCGGCGTGATTTGGCTGTAAACAGAGAGGTCCGTGGGCAGGCAGCTATTGTGACTACCCGCGCGCCCAGTCCAAGCGAGAATTGTGACGTCTCCTGATCCTGTCAGGATATGCTCCAGGAGACGACCCACAGCACGATTGCCCTCGCCATATATGACTGGGATAGCAACATTGAAGATCCCGAATAACGAGTACGCGATATCGTCCACGAGCGTCGTTTGGCGCGTCGAAGCCAAATAAAGCTTCTCGCGCACCCTGTCAAGGCCGGGACGAAGTACAGCCAGTTCCTGTGCGGAGACTCCTGTTACCTGTTGCATCTCCGAGACGATGATAGGCGACTCTTTGTGGTTGAACAAAGTCGAGTCAATGTATGGCTTCCAGTCTTCAGTGTAGAATTGGACAATCTCGGCAGCAACATATTCTTGGTACGTCCATGCTCGAGTGTTCCAGATGCTCCCCTGAAGACCACCGGGCACCTGAGACTCGGACGAGACGCCACGAAGGTACACGATCGTGAGGGACGAACTGCGAAACCACGTGAACATCGCGACCAACGACTCTTGCAATACCACGTTATTGCGTTTATCGACACAGCAGGTGTCACTCCACGCCCACCGGAAGCCAAGAGAACGCACAAGCGAGCAGAAATTCTGTAGCTTCATGTTTGCGGGAAGTGCTTCTAGTTTGTATATCGAAATGTTCTCGACCTTCTGAAGCAAAGGTTCGTCGTGCTCCCACCTGTGTGAAAGCATTACGTATCGATAGAACTTCTTCACCACTCTCCAAATACGTGCGTGGTCTGGCTGTGTTGTCATCGTCGACACTAGCTCGTTGTATATCGGGAGAGCCTCAAATGCTTCTGCCAGTTGTTTCTTGTCATGTAGACGACCAGTGGTGGCGTCAATGAGTACCCGTGGCATGTGGCGAATGGTCTGCTCGACAATGCGTCGAATTATAGGCGTCGCATCGACATACTGGTCACGAAGTGCTATCATCGATGTCAATCAAGACATGGTGATCTGAGTGATAGAAGGAATGACTCACCGCGAATACGTTCGTCAGACGAGTCAGCCAGCTTTGAAAGCATCGTATGGAATGCTTCAACCGCCTCGGCATGGCGTCTTGCCCCATGTAATGCTGCATGCAGACGCTCGTAACCTCGATAGGATGATGGGTCGAGCTTTATGGCCTGCGCGCTCTGTTATCAATATCGTCCGAGGAACTGTGAGACACGGAATATACCTCATCAGCATCATGCAGTGCTTCCTCCCACGAGCTCAGCAATGCTTGTGCCGTGCTCCGCTTGATAAGGATATCCATCCGGTCTACCGGGTCGAGCAAAAGTAGGGTCGAGAAGTGTTCGGTGGCCTCACTGTAGCTCCGAGAGTCCATTGCGACGTCAGCGAGCTTCTCTAGCCTCTCTGTGCATCGCCGCTGAAAACCTGTGTGGAACACTCAGACGAGTTTGACAGTCTCGCTACGAGACCACCCACTGAGCTCCCACTGCGCTCGCTCATCGTGCATACGCATATCCTCTCCTAGTTCGTTCTGCATCTGTCGAAAACATTGGATTGACTCTGTGACACGACCAAGACCTTCGAGCACATCGCAAATTTCCCGGTAGATTATAAACCGTGGAAGTTTGAACTAAATCGCAAGAGATTTATATCCAGATCGACACTCTCGTGTAAGGCATACCTTGGCAGCAATACTCAATGCTTTGTTCACTGTGCCATGAATTAATATCATGTTCGCCCACTTGATTAGTAAGGTGTCTGTAGTCGAGGGACTGAGCGACAACGCAGTAGAGTAGGCAGCAAGTGCTTCGTCATGTTTCTCGACGTTTGATGCCTCGTCTCCAATTAATTCCAGCGTCGATACGCATCGGTGCGTAAACTCCGATGATAAGAATTCGTGACTCTACCCAAATGCACGACACCAGATCTCACCGACAAGCCAGTCCATGATTAACTTGTTAGCCCTCACGACCTCGCTTACGGTACTCGCGATCTCGAGAAGGGACCCTGCAGCATCATATATGCGACCTTGAGCATACAGGGCTTCACATCGATTTTTCTGTTCGTGGGCACGAAGGATCTGGATGAGGCTATTCGCTGTGTGTTGTGAGTTGGCGAGCTCGGTGGAGAGCTGCAGGACGGTTTTTTCGAGAGTTACTATTTTCTTGTCTGATGGACAAGGATATCAGAAAACAGAAGTCACGGTACAGATGGACACACTTGAACGCTCGTCCTGTGCACGAAGGGACTTGATTGTCGCTTCAAGATCATCCTTCTCAACCCTCATGCGGTGGATTTGCGCACGGAACATCTGCAGCAGTGAACGGCGTGGCATATAGTAATTAGGAAGCCATCTCCCACAACGAGTTTTCGATGCAAGTGCACTTACATTGTCAGTATATGATAATGGAAGGATGTCATAGAGAGTGCGAAGGGTAATTATCGTGCCCGCACCAGTCACAATATCATTGTCTGCTGAGATAGTCATCGACACGACAAGAGCTGCATGCTCGATGGCAGGCCCGATTTGCTTGTGCGTCGTAGTGTCCCAAAATGAGACAGATGAACTGGTGGATGCTGCGATGAATGTACCGTTGCTTGCCAGGGCGATGCATTTGGACTTTTTGTTATTGTGAATACGCCATCGAGAGTGTGTCGACCCGTTAAAGACGTCGAGACATTTGATTTTCCCATCGCGAGATAAGGTAAAGAGTTGTTTGCTATTGTCGGCCCAGACGAGGGATTTGTTCAACGACGGGCCGACTTCGACCGGAATGTCGACCAGGAGGTAGCCGCTCTGACCGTCATAGATTCGGATGGATGCGCGGCCCCAGGTGGCAGTGGCGATGAGCCATCCGTCAGGTGAAAACTTGACCGCAGCTACCCAGTAGTCGTGCTGCCACGGACCGAGCAGTCGCTCGCCAGTGGAGAGCGACCAGACACAGGCAGTCTCGTCCTCTGATCCGGTCACTATTCTTGCTGCATCTGGAGAGACATCGACTGCACGCGCCCAACTGTCGTGTCCTCGGAATTCGGTCTCCTTTTCGTGGTTCTCCGCATTCCACACTGTCACCCAGCCACTTTTCGTCCCGCTGACGACCCACTTTCCATCTCGTGAGACTGCGATGTCGCAAACGATACTTCCTGCATCCATTGGGGTTCCCACCTCCTCGCCATCCTCCACTTGCCAACGTCGAATCTTCCCTTCCTTGCCACCGCTCACGACGTGCTTCCCATCAATGAGGAACACAACTGACCATATGTTATCTCGACCATCTATTTCGATCCGTTTTGTTTCCTTCTCGTGGACGTTACTGGAGGAGGGGCGGTTCTCCGTCAACTCTTCGGTCTGCGTCAGTATCGCACGTTCAAATGTTCCGCCAAGGCACTCACCATCCCTCGATCGACTACTTATCCTCGACGACATACTGGGCTAGGTATCAGAGCGATGGAGAAGAGGGTGCGCGCTCGTCTATTTGCTGACATGGCTCTGTGATCGGTTCACACACAGTGACCCTTGGGCGCCTGCCCTTATTTCAAAGTACGGTTGGATATCCTAGGGCAAGTGGGTATATGATACAAAAAGAACTGAATATAAAAAGCATGGCTGCTGTGTAGCGGCCCGGAGTATCATCTGAACCAGACGGCATTCTGATCCATGACACCTAAGTATAAGTAGTACTGCATAAGAGCTTGTTCGGGACATGCTAGTTTAGAAACTTTCATTGATTGCTTTTATTTTGTTAGTGGCTCAAAGTGCGGCATCGTCTTCCGGAATTGGTGCGGAGACTGAAACAAACAATCTAGATCATTTGTGATGCCACCCTGCTGGTGATCAGTACCATCTGGAATCATGCCTACATCGACTCCGAATGCCATAGTACCCAATGATCCATACAATTTCGATGCAC